>JAXCGZ010011523.1:60000-62500 GCA_037179515.1 Halocaridina rubra
TGAGATCAGTAAATTTGTGTTATGTCTCTCTATCTATATACATGAGCCATTTTTCCCCTTATAAGGGGTGTGGCTGAGTCAAGGCAAAATACTCAGACTCTTTGGGAAGAGAAAATACAAAGGAGGGGATTCCCAATCACGTCACTTCGCCCCATTTAGTCTACTCTTACGACAGGCAGGGGAACACGGAGGAAGTATTCTAGTTATCGTAGAGCTAGGGTGATCCACGTGACAGAACTCTATAGGGGAGGGGTACTGTCGTGTTGACATATTATTTAACAGGCCAAAAGCTACAGCATGTGAGGTAAAGACAGATAAGCCTTTCTTCTTCATACTTAATTTATTCAGAAGCTATATGATTCCTCTATTTCCCCAAAGCTCCCATTCCTACAAGTCACTGTTCCCCGCACTCTTTGGGGGAGGTTTCTAACTTGATCGTGTAGTTCTGCCCCCCGGCAAGGTCTAACTTCAACTAAACTCTCTCCGGGTATATGCCGTCCTCTGGGTGGGTTTTTGAGTGTGCACTCTGCCATCTAGCGACTCTTGGCGTCTATGTGAGAGGCCATACGACAGGACATCACCCCCCCAAAAAAAAATCGTGGTTTGGTTTACTTTCAGCCTTAACCAAAAAGCTTATAAAATAAATTTCCTTCAGCTGAGACTTATTATGATCATCTGATCTCATGTTACCCTTTGACTCTGAATTCAAAAGCATCTTTTGGGGGGCGCGCCCCTTGCAAAAATATTCTCTACGATTAGCATTACTTTTTGTCATTGTAAGTCAGGTTGGAAAGTATTTCATAGAAGAATAGCTAGCATAAGACCTTCATCTTATTGGTTGGACAAATCGAAGTTACAGTTGAAGTATTGGGTAGGCAGTTTTTAATTAATTCCCGTTTTTGAAATACATTCAGACTATTACAATCCAATCACATACCATGCTACCCTAAAATTAATCAACTGTCAACATATTATTATATTAATGATCTTATTTTAATGTATTAGTGTTACTTTGAAGACAAAAGAATATGTTTTAGTTTGTGGAATACTCAATATTAAATGAATTGTCCCAGATTAAGATCTTATACCTAGTTAAAAAGAACACAATAGATGGCGCAAGCGTGTAGTTTCAGTGAGAAATTTTAACACCTACAAGTAATGGTAATTAGTGACTACAATTGGCTATCATGCAAAGCAAATTAGCTCTGTTAGTCTATCTTGTGCAAGTGAAGCTTGATATACAAAGTAGATTTTATCAGATAACGAATATTTCTTCTATTTTTAATTTACACAATTTGACTCATCTTTTTCTTACTTTAACTTTTCATGTGTGTTTTTTTTTTTACTTCTCAGGTTTTTTCTTTCTTGTAGCGGTTTATGTCACTTTACAATGGAATTAGTACCAGTTCTCATCTTTTCAGTGAAATTCACATAATGTCATATAGTTAATTTGAAGGGTTTGCTAACCTGCAGGGCAACTTTTTATTTATTTTTTTCATTATGTCACAAAATATCCTTATCTCAATCTGTTTAAAATGACCGCGAGATCATCCTTGCTTGGAGATGGGGAACCACTCGTTTTTTGTTGGCAATTTTTTTTTTTACTGCTTTTATATTTCTTTAAGCCTAGAAAAAAAAATTATATGTGTTAAAAGAGCACGTGGTTTAGTGAGCACGCTTTCCAAAGCGATAAGTGAATATGACCCTTATTCGTGCCTGCAATATGGAAGGGTCTCTAGAGAGACATAAGAAAAGGCATGCATGTCTAAATCCAACTGAATCATCTGCTTAGGCATGATACTGGGCAAACATATATGCCTATCCTAAAGAAAATTAAATCTCAGTATTGAATTTTTATGAAAATTAATATAAATTACCTGTGTGTGTTATATTGCAGATTCAACTTATGGTTTGGAAAAAAAAAAAAAAAAAAACATCTGATACTATACGAACGATTGTCTTTTTTTTTTTCTTTTTTCCGCTTTATCGAGCGACACGCCGTTTACACTCCGTTGCACGCCGATTTTTTATCACGCCGATTTGTCTTAGGCTGAACAGTTTGTGCCACTGCCAAGCTTCGTAATATGACGTCATTCACAAATTATTATCTACGTTGCAGAGCCCCACCTCTATTTCCCCCCCTTCTCTTAGTTCCCTCCCCCCTTTCTCTCCCTCTCCCTTAAAAGCTCTACACTGCATGATATGTCGTGTGTTTGATGATATATCGATTGTTGTATGTCTGGTGCATGTGTGCGTGAGCGAAGGTGTTAGCTGAATATGTTTGCTCGTTTCATTGTCTTTATTTCTATCATTGGCTATAAAGTTAATGGCTTCTTCTTCTTCTTCTTCTTCTTCTTCTTCTTCTTCTTCTTCTACTACTACTACTACTACTACTACTACTACTACTACTACTACTACTACTGTCGTATAGTATTTATCTATGACTATACTTATTATTAGCGTGCGAGGTTAAAATGGACAAGCTAGAATCAACACTTAA
>JAXCGZ010011523.1:67500-110055 GCA_037179515.1 Halocaridina rubra
GTGAATGCTTACAGTTTAATTTTTCACTGTCAGTACATTCGCATTACGTACTTCATATGGCTCTAGGCTTTGTCGATACCTTAGTGGGTTACATATTATAACTATTAACTTGCTTTCCAAACCCATATTTACAGGAATGAACTCTAAATACCATGATACATCACTTCCTATGGCAGTATTATCTCTCCAACATGGATCCTTTACTTACAGGCAAAGTATTTGCTCCGCCAGTCCTCGCAGAACTCTCCATTCTCACTATTTTGCAGCCGTTATAACACGCATATAGTTTCATATAAATATTTCTGTAATTGCTGCTATATCTGCCATGGCCTCATGTATCCGATCTATTAGTTCCTGCCTGACCAGCTACCTCATATGACCTTAATGAGGTCATAAATCTTAATTTCCTAACCTTTGCTTTACTACCCCTTTTTTATCTAAATATTTTAAAACAATTTCCCTTTTCCTCGTATCTTTCTTCATGTAACCTTTATATAATTTTTTCCATATCTTTTTTGTTTTGTTTTGTCAGGTCGATTAGAGACTGTCCTATATGCCTGACCATTTTTTAAATTCTTAGCCCACATCAGTACTTCTTTGCATGTGCCCTGCCAATCAAAGGTTACCTTAATTAGTCTTGCCTCTCCCTCCCGACATAAATACCGTCTCGTTGAATACTTGAAAAACTGTTTCAACCACAAAATACCCCTAGCAAGCATATTAGAATGTTCATTCTTGAGATTCCCATATACATGATATTATCATTGATTTTTTTAATCAAGGGTCTGTTTGATCAAAGGGTGTATTCTCCCTGTCATAATCTTTTTCCCTTGTTTTTTTTCTAGCATGGACTCCTTGTAAACAACTGTACCCACATTTTCCAGTATCACCTTCGCTGCCTCCATTCTTACCAATGTTCTTTTTACAGCATCTGAGACTGTTCTTTTGAATATCCTCCTGGCTTGCATTCTGATTCTAGAAATCTCTTCAAATTTGTTTAATATTCGTCTTTATTTGGACTTTTTAGGATGCTATTTTCATCTTTTGCAGAAGATATCAAGGCATTACCATTTAACTCATTTATGTTATCACCATAGTTTAATTATTATCCACTTTTTTTACTATTCTATTCATCAGTCCTTACCATTCTTCTCCACAATTTTTATTTTTATTTTATTTTTTATTTGTTTGGTAGTTATATTCTCCTCTTATGTCTTATTTTTATATTTCGCCTATCTGCCTCTCTTATTTGACTTATTTTTCACTATTTATAGGCTTCTATATTGAGCTATTTAGTTACTTAATGATTGAATTTAATGTATTAATTGGCAAGACTCATAGAAAACGATGACTGAACGGGAGGAAAATGACATTTTTATCGCTCGGTGTTAGAATGAAGACGCCACTGTTGTTTAAGTCGCTTGTAACTCGTCCGATCACGTAGGAAAGATATATATTTGATGACTCGGCAAAAGTCGTCATGAAGTATTTTGAAAAATATGAACGAAGTGATGCTTCAGTAAAGGAAAATAGATTTAAAGTGTGGATAGGCAATGTCTGTATGCGAGATTTCTTTCTCTCTCTCTCTCTCTCTCTCTCTCTCTCTCTCCTCTCTCTCTCTCTCTCTCTCTCTCTCTCTCTCTCTCTGTGGAAAATTATCTAATTATGCTTATTGGGAAGAGCCCAATGCTCGTAACTCCCCGTCTCCTGGTCGGTTCCATTTTTATACTCAATAATACTTATCATATTTTGTCCTTAAAACTATAAATGCAGTTAGCATTAACTACTTCCTCGCCATGCGAATTCCAGTCATAAACTATTCTTGTGTGTGCATGTATGTATGTGTGTGCACACGCGCGTCTAAATCTTAACTGCCCTTTCTCCCAGTATATTAGTACATAAATAAATTTTACACAAAGTTTTTGTAAATTGTTTCTTTTGAATAATAATAATAATAATAATAATAATAATAATAATAATAATAATAATAATAATAATAATAATAATAATAATAATAATTATATTATTATTATTATTATTATTATTATTAATATTATTATTATTATTATTATTATTATTATCATTTTATTATTATTATCAATAATAATAATAATAATAATAATAATAATAATAATAATAATAATAATAATAGTAATAATGATAATAATAATAATAATAATATTAAAACAATAATAATAATAATAATAATAATAATAATAATAATAATAATAATAATAATGATAATAATAATAATAATAATAATAATATTAAAACATAATAATAATAATAATAATAATAATAATAATAATAATAATAATAATAATAATAATAATAATAATAATACAATAATAATAATAATAATGATAATAATAATAATAATAATAATAATAATAATAATACCTTGACTGCAAAGATGATGGTATTCGTAATACAATGAAAAAGAGGAGGAGGAGGAGGAGGAGGAGGAGGAGGAGGAGGAGGAGGAGGAGTAAGCACATTACAAATTTGATATATCCCCCCCATTGTACATCTCTCACACACAACTATTTCCCTTATGTATTACGTCATACATAAGAACAGTAAATGGCAAATTAGGTAACCTTCCGTGCTCTAAATAGGATAATTTATAAATATGGAAACGCCCCTTCTCTCTATAGATTTAAACCTGCCTATTTAAACTAATATCCCATACATCAGTATACCCCTTACAATATATACTTAAGCAAAGCCCCTTACTATACACCTCATGTGCTGTAAATAAACCCTAGATTATATATGATAATAATCCCCTTACTTTTTATGCATAATTAAACCCCCCCCCTTTTTTTAAGTATGTACGACCTAACAGAACATCAAAACTCAAATATAAGTAGCTAAACCTATTGCGTTATATCCAAAATCCAATGCATAAATAAACCCCTTACTATATTTTATATCCAATTCGTATATAAACCCCTTACCATACATTTAATAAATATTACTCATATATAAATCTTTTGTTATACATACACAACCCCTTACATTTTACTCTGATCGATTTTTACGTCACGGACTTCCGTTTCTACTAAGGGCTAGGCCAGTGCCTTCTTGCGAAGGAGTTTGATTTTGACATTCAGTAATCAGGTAACCCCTTAAAAATACTTCTATTATCACATACCTAAGGAAACCATACACCATAGATATAATATTGATACATATCTAAATATCTTACTGTATCATAAACCCCTTACTATATGCTAATATCCTGTACATACATAAACCCTTGTATTATATCTAAACCCTTTACAATATATCTATTATATCTTATATTCCCCATTCGCTTGGTAGACCGAAAACTGTCAGTCTAAATATCCGTCGTTCATGCGTCGTAATTCACTTGCGTTATATAAACCCATTACTATACCTGCAAAGCCCCTTCCCATACATATATTATCCCATACATAGCATATTAAAAACACCCTTAACTAAATTTTATGGGCGATGAAAATCCCGTTTTCTATTATTTCTGAAAATCCCGTTTTCTATAATTGTATTTCTCAATCATTCTTATCTAAACGTAAATTGACAACTTTATTTGACTTTCATCTCACAGTATTACTGTAATAAGTCCTCAGGACTGCAAGAGTCCAGGTTCTGATCTCCGCTATATAATAATAATAATAATAATAATAATAATAATAATAATAATAATAATAATAATAATAATAATAATAATAATATTTATTATTATTATTATTATTATTATTATTATTATTATTATTATTATTATTATTATTCTCTCTCTCTCCCTCTCTCTCTCTCTCTCTCTCTCTCTCTCTCTCTCTCTCTCTCTCTCTCTCTCTCTCTCTCGCTTTATGTTCTCAGCTGTGTTAGAGAAGCGTCCGACCAGCTGTTTTTCTCCTCGACTAAGAAGGGATCGTATTACGTACTTAAGCACTAGCTAGCCTGGATCCGCACATTCGCCATTTGCAAAAGAGGCGCATTAATTTTTATGACTAATATTAATTTATATATTTTGCAATAAATAAATAAATAAATAAAATAATTAATTAATTAATAAATAGATAAATGAATTAATAAATAAATAACAGCAAAAACAGAAGAAATGGAAATACTGTATCTATTTTCTGCTTTGCCAAACATCAAAGTATTCTTTCTTTTTTCGAAAAGTATATTTATTTTTTTGTTTATATAGTTATATATTTACATGTTGGATTATTGATCTATTCTTACAGTTATTTATATACTTATCTCTTTTTTTATTCATTGATTGATTAATTTAATATATTTTTACACTCTGACGTTTGTTGTAGGCCTATTTTGTTAATTTTTGTAATATAAAGACGGATAATATGTAACCCTTTCTTTTATTGATTATTTCCATATTGCAAAATTGTGTAATTTTAACTTAATTGATTTTTTTTGTATATTTCAGTAGTGGTTCTTCTAATGAAAACATCGGAGGATTCAAACCCAGTCATTTGGCATGCGAGAATACGTATTTGAAATAAAGAAAAAAAATCATGAATAAAATGTGCTAATCTTAATACTTATGAAAAGAAAACATCAAATTTAGTGTGTGGTTTTTTTTTGGGGGGGGGGAGAGTCTTAAATATTCCAAGGAACTTCACTCTAAGACAGATTGATCATTCTAATTTATCCTGAAGTGAAGTTCCCGAGTATCTGTCTCTTCAGAAGTGTTGTAGAGCGAATATCCTTGTAATCAAACACTCATAGATGTAGTCGACTGGGAGCTATTAGTATATGTGAAACAAAAACACAATTGTTTATTGTGATATTACTGTGAAAAACAGATGAGGATCAATGATTTATTATGCTCACGATTCATTACCCGGAAGATGTAATTTAAAAATAGTTATGAATTTCTACACGAAATGAATCTCTTCTTGAGTGAATCAAAATATATATAAAAAATTCACAGACGTGATTATTTTCGATTTTCTTATCATAACAATCAAGAACTATCATATTCTCGCTAAGCTTGATGAATATGAGTGTAGCAGAGAGATAACTAATCCATAACAGACCTTGAAAGTATCATAAAGGTGACAATATTGCTTGAACACACGACTCTTTCTCAGTTTGAGAAAGGCAACAAGACCCTGCAGAGTGTCAGAAAAAAAAAGAATAGTTGGACCTCTTCGACAAGGGGAGCTGAAGGAACAACTACTCTTACGAAGAAAAAGAAAGAAGAAGAAGATACAAATATCATCATGACGACCCCAAATGAAAGACTGCAAAACCAGATCCACGTGATGCAAGGTCAGGTGACCCAGCTGAGACAAGAGGCCTCCATTAAAAGGATTCCCGTCAGCCAAGCATGTAATGAGTAAGTGAATATTATGTTTTGTAAGTCCCTTTATCTCCATGAAGCATATTAAGAACGCCCAGTTGTAACTTTTTTCTGTAATGACTTGTTAACAGAGGTTGATTTCATGATGTAACAGTGCTTAGAATACTTAATGACTCTAGGATTGTAATGGTCAATTGTTGAATATTCAGTGAGTTAACCATGCACAATATGAACAAGAACATATTTTTAAAAAATAATATTGCGAATAATTGTAGATTTTTAATAATAATCACGAATGAATGTAGATTTTTTAAAATGTCAGCAATAATACCCTGTAAGATATTTCAACTTTTAATTAATATATGGAGTAAAATTCTTCTGAGTCAAGTGATACCCAACCGGGGTGCCACTAAAAGGGTTGGGAGTGCCACAGAATTTGGGATCGATAAAGTACTTGAGGACTTAAAGGATTGCTACTTGGACACTAATTACTTATGGGATATTGGTTGAGGGTGCCAGCAATGAAAGTATTGGAGCTGCCAATCATATTACTCTGATATATTCCACCTTCAGTTAGAAAAAAATCAAATTGTTATCAAGGGTACCCCAAGCTTCCAGTAATCTTCCCAACAGTGCCACGAGTCTTGAAATGGTTGGGAATCTCTAAGTCTAAAGATAATGAAATGTGTAAATTAAAAAAAGCCTTTTGTTCCTGTTATCTTGTCTCCTGATCCTTATCTCTTAATCTTTCCAATAAACCCTTTCTCAGCTCTCCTGTTTCGTATAAACTTTTCTGACAATTTAATACAGTTCTCAATTCTTATCTATGTTAACAGAACTTCCTATATCATTGAAGAATACAGAATTTTCTCTATACAAAACTGACTTAAATTAAGACATCTTTCACTGCTAAGCTATTCGTCCACGTACGAGAAACTGTATAATGGTTAATGATTACTAATTGAATATCTTCTACATAGGAAGTAACTCATGTTTTGGTACCACGTGTTGGATAAGCCCCTAACAGCACACACTAATAATTGTTTACATAGAATTCGACCTCACCGGGTATGTGACACTCAATTTTAATTCTCAGGTTGTGAATAAGAGACCTTAATATTAGCTAAGACTGTGATCGGTTTTACGTCACGGAGTCCCTTTTCTACTAAGGGCTAGGACGATGCCTCCTGGCTAATGACTTTGGTTTCGGTAGGTGTGATCGTTACTGTGTGAATGCCCTTTCTTACCTCACACAGTGGCGAGGCGCGAATCCTCGATCTGACCAAAGTCGAGAACGTTACCACTTTGCCACGATGAGCACAATATTAGCTGTAACTGATTAAAGAATATGTCAGGTTTGATAAAGCCAAAGTTGTAAATAAGGGTTGATATAAAATGAAAAAGAAAAGATCATAAAATTTTCCACTATAAATATGTGCTTTTGAGTAAGAGAATTTCATTACATCTGATAACAGATTTTTCACCTTTGATTCTCGGATTGTAGGCGAAAGATATTGAACAATTTGTTCTTTGATTTTCAAAGTAGTTATATTACATATTGTTTTCTCAGCTTTTTGGCGAGAGGTATAATGAATTTACAATCATAATTTAGTTACTATTAATTTCATATCACTGTAACCGAAAGCTATAAAGCTCTTACCACATTTTCTATTTGAAAACTTAGATTTAACAGATAGATTAATATTTTGACTTAATAACGTGGCTCAGTCGGTAGCGTCTCCGACTCTGAGGCGCCAGGTCGAGGGTTCGCACCCCGTCACGGTCTGAGGTTAGCAAAGGCATGCACTCAGCGTAAGGATTACATCTGCCAAAACAAGTCCTTCGCAAGAAGGCAACCGTCCTAGCCCTTGGTTGAAAGGGGACTCCGTGACGTAAAACCGGAACCGGAACTTAATTATTAATTTTTTTAAATCTTTAGTTAACTAAATTACTATGAAATTTCCCATATTTCTTAAGGTTACTTTCGCAATTATCTCAACTTATAAATAAGACATTTCTTGAAATTATTATTATTTTTTTTTTAACTCGCATTTAGAGTTTTAATCGTTAAACAAAAGCAGAAAAATATAACTCCGTGGAATAGCGGGCGAATTGGGAGGTGGAAGCTTGACTCACGTGGTTTTAATCCCGCCGCTGGGGACAAAATGGCATCCAGTCATAATTCCCCTGCTCCAGCGAGTCAGTATCCACCCCCAGTATCACACAATTAATGTGACAAATAAAATGAGAAATGATGCGCATTTTCGACAATTGATACTTTTAAGGTGCGTATTCTTCAGTTGACTTCAAAATTCGCTCTACTGAAGACTCTCACAACATCCATCTATAGACAGGAGCCAAGGGGGGTGGCTGAGTCAAAGCAAAATACCTTGACTCATTGCAAGAAAAATACAGAGGAGGGGATTCCCAGTCCCTTCGCTCCGCCCCATTTAGTCAACTTTTAAGACACGCAGGGGAACATGGAGGTAGTGTTCTTACCACAAGATTCCTTTATCACAAATTAGAAAATCTTCAAGACGGTTGAAAGAATATATTATTTTGCTTTATCAGTATTTATCGTATCTAAATTGAGTGTAAGCCCTTAGTAGAAAAGGGAGTTCGTGACGTAAAGCCGAATCCGACGGTTATTTGCCACGAGTGTGCTTGTGGTGCCTTGCAGTGTTGCCATGTCGCGATTCTCTTCCACCGTTGCCAGATTTTCGAGCTTTTTGTTTATTGGCTAATATTTTCTTCTTATATTGAGCAGTATTTTTTTCTGTTTTGTTTACTACTGCTTATTTTATTTTATTTTTATACGAAAAACTTTAATATGCTATTTTCATTTTTTTTTATCCATTCAGGCCTTGCCTTTGAAAAAAAAAAAACACACACTTAAGTGATTTAATTTTTCTTGTTACTGGTTAAGATAAATATTTGATAAAATTTGTAATCTGAATAGAGAGATAAATAGAGTTATTCACAGCTAAATAGATGAATAAATAACATTCTATACTGAAGCAAACTTTAGATGAACTATCAAAACTAAAAATATATATATATATATATATATATATATATATATATATATATATATATATATATATATATATATATATATTTGTAAATAAACAAGTAAATACATATCAATAAATAGATAAATAAGGAAACTAATTAAACAAACAAAAAATCAGACTATGTGATCTATTCTATTAGTAGGTTATCATAGCCTTGTATTCTACTCTAATCCTAACCAAGGTGAATAAACAAAGCCTCCCCCCCACATGCTAAAACAATCCACTTGATAAGACTTCACCGATAACACAAAAAGTAGTAACCTGTTGTGACAAAACCAACCCTTTCTCCACTTTGGAGATATATTAATAAATATTTTTAGATTTTTTTTTTATTAGCACCATTGTGGAGCAGTGGTAGCGTACTGGTCACAGGCTCGATCCCTGGCCCGGGGTTCGATTAGCTTCCATTGTCTCATATCGTTACTGGTTAAATTGGTCAAGTAATTGGGGGTCGGTAATTTCCTATAGGTCTAGCCACTGCCTGGAACTCAATGGATCCACGTGATTGGAAAGGGGGCTTGGGCCCCGGCCATGCGGTAGGTATATAATCAGGTTCTGTGCTATCACTGTTCCTTGCCTCTGCCTCTCTTTTGAGATCTTTGACTATAAAGCTGTGTATTTGCATCTGGCAGGTGGAGGATTTGTCTGTGAAGATTACAACAATTGGGCCTTTTGTGTTTTGACTGGCGTGGTTTGTCAGTGGGGCCTCATATTCTATGGGGAGTACTATGCCAGAGTTTTGTGTGTGTGTGTGTTGTCAGTGGAGGAATATTTGTTGGGGGAGGTGGGGCTGGGATTTTCTTAGTGATTGCATTGAAAGTTGACTGTTTTGTCGGTGATATGTTGTTGGTGACGAGCTTTGTCGGTGAGGTTTTTATCAATGTCAGTTGCTTGTGATTGTCAATGGCGTTTTGGTAGTGGGGATTGTTATCAGTTGGAGCTTTGTCTTAGAGTTTTTCCGTTCGAGTCTATATCAGCCGGGATAATGTCGCAGGGATTTGTTTTCAGTGGAAAGTTTCGTTAGACATTCATGAAGGGCACACACTTATGTCCTTGTTGCGCATTACGTCAAATGCAGTACGGACAAGTACAGTAGTCAGACGGTTACAAGTATTTAGGTAATGGATTGCCAGAGGGGAGAAAAGTTACTGAACTCGTAACTTAAAGAGATACACTAACAAGTCCTTCGTAAGAAGGCAACCGTCCTAGCCCTTAGTAGAAAAGGGAGTTCGTGACGTAAAGCAGAATCATATCCATATATATATATATATATATATATATATATATATATATATATATATATATATATATATATATATATATATATATATATATATATATATATATATATATATATTCAAATAAATGCATTAACATATATGTAAACATGAATCATATTTTGCCCATGGCCGGGACTCGAACCTAAGACACATACATTTTGTTCATATTAATATTAATGTGTTTATGTGATTATTACTGATGCCTATATAGCATGGGATTTGAAGTAAATACGAAAATGAAATCACGAGTGAGGTTGGGAAGAAACTGTGATATAAACAAAAAGGCATTTAGAAAGAATGCGCTCATTCCTAGTATAGCAGTTAGCTGTAAGGTTTGCTTAGAGTAGTTGGTAGCGTCTTGGCACTCGAATTATGTATGAGTTATTTTATATTAGTATACAATTGTGTGGGTGCAACATCGACCCCACATAAAAGTGGGAAATGATGTAGACGAAGAAGATGCAACTGTGTGGGTGCCGCTGAACGTGCCCTCTACCTTACTTTTTTTATTAGTATTATTTCTTGTACGTTTCCTAATTTTTTCCCTTCTTTATCATTTTCTCTTTCTCCTCTTTTGATGTCATTCCTTCACTTTCTCCTTCTTCATCTTCCCAGTTGTCAGCCTTTAAAAAAAATCTTTATTTAGTGATAATGATTTATTAATAATAAATTAGGCATTATGCCTTGAATATGATATTAATATTTTTTATATATATGTAGACTGTACTGTAAATGTCCTGGTAGATCACACAGTATATACATGTAAGTAACACCTTATGTATGTATGTATGGATGTACGTATGTACATACGTATGTATGTATTTATGTATCTAGGCATACATATGTATGTATGTATGAATGTATGTATGTATGTATGTATATACGTACGTACATACGTATGTATGTATGTATATAGTCATACATATGTATGTATGTATGTATGTATGTATGTATGTATGTATGTATGTATGTATGTATGTATGTATGTATGTATGTATGTATGTATGTACGTATGTATGTATGTATGTATGTATATTTGCGTGGGATTGATACACACCTGTGTAACACAGCGGTATGCACAGCTGTAGCCAGAACGTGAGATAATTTCTCTTCTTTTTCTTTATTCACTAATATATTCTTTATTTAATTGAGAGCATAATTCTAAAAGTTTCACCATCAAAAGATAATTATATCTTACTTGGACAAAAATTAAAAACTTGCCGGTTCCGGTTTTACGTCACGGACTCCCTTATCTACCAAGGGCTAGGACGGTTGCCTTCTTGCGAAGGACTTGCAACCCTATATAATGCATTTTGTTTACCTTTGGCGGTATTCAGGATTTCAGAGGGGTAGCCACAACTGAAGCAAAAGAACATTGAAAGAGCACTGCTTCGTCATACCAGAACATTTTCTACTTCTTCTTGCATTTGTTTTACGGCAAGAAAAGAAATCCAGTTCTAGTCATTGGAAGTGGCTACAAAGTGTATCTCTCGTTTTCACATGTCGTATTAAGTGACTAACAGAGATAGGGGAATGATGGACTAGTAATCCCTCCATCTCTTTTTTTCCGAGAAAAAACTTGAAGAAAGGTGAGATTGACCATTGTATTTTGAAGACCTGCTATGTTAGTCCTTTTGGTAAGCTTGTGGCCACCCTTCCGGTTGTAACGGGGTATTTAAGTACTTCAGACACTATTAACTATACTTCGAAGGTATGAATGACGAAGGAAACCTCTTCACTAACTGTTAAGGGGGGTTTACACGGTCAAACGGTTCGTCGAACGCGGCTCGACAGACAAGTGTTTGAAGTGATGTTCGAACGTGTGAACGGGGTATTTGGTTAACACGTTCGACAAACGTGTTCGACAACCAAATACCCCGTTCACACGTTCGAACATCACTTCAAACACTTGTCTGTCGAACCGCGTTCGACGAACCGTTTGACCGTGTAAACCGCCCTTTAGAACTAGAAAATGTACACACTGATAAATGTTTCTGTTCATTTTGCTCCCACTTCCCAACCTCGCTTGTAGCTTGATTTTATACATACATACATACATACATACATACATACATACATACATACATACATACATACATACATACATACATACATACATACATACATACATACATACATACATACATACATACATACATACATACATACATACATACATACATACAAGTAAGTATGTATATGCCTCTATAAATGCAGATTGTAAAGATACTCTTCCGCTGCTAATACCACTCATGCAATGGTGTACTCAGTGAGACTGCTGAGTTGTGTGTGTGTGTGTGTGTGTGTGTGTGAGAGAGAGAGAGAGAGAGAGAGAGAGAGAGAGAGAGAGAGAGAGAGAGAGAGAGAGAGAGAGAGAGAGAGTATCTCCTTTATCATGATCATGTGACAAGGAACAGACTGAAAAAGCTCTTATTACCTTACAAATAGAAAGAAGTATTAGCAAAAACTCATGAAAATTATTTTACCATCTTGAGATATCCCTAATATTATTTAGAATAGTAGTAGTAGTAGTAGTAGTAGTAGTAGTAGTAGTAGTAGTAGTAGTGGTACCTTTTTTAGCATTCCTACATCTGTGATAAATTCAGTCGATATTATGCCAAAGCCTTGACTGGAGGTCATTCTTTTGTTACTAGCCCCTGTCAGCTCAATAAATTCAGTGAGTACACAATTAAATGTGTGAGGTTTATAGTAGAACTGCATATTAATAGACTGTTAAACTCTACCCCCACCTACCAATCCCATGGGCGTGCCATCCACCACCATCTCTTGGCACTGTTTTCTAAGTCTCACATGACTCTGGCACACGGTGCCAAATGTACGTCATTGTGATTTTTTTTTTTTTTTTGTAATATGTGGGTGGATGTACTTGCCAGCGCAGAGCTTTATAACCTAACCTAACCTACCTTAACTTTTGCGAGCGATCGAAGACTATTCTTTTACTGTGTAAAGTTCTTCATAAACTACATATTATATATATATATATATATATATATATATATATATATATATATATATATATATATATATATATATATATATATATATAAAGTAATCCTCTTTATAAAGGGAATGGCTGAGTCAAAGCTAAAAACTTGACTCGGTGTGGAAGGAAAATGTAAAAGGAAATTTCTAGTCCCCACGGCCTGCCTCATTTAGTCGATTTCTACGACACGCAGGGGAACACGGAGGAGATATTCTTGCCCCCACTTCAAAGGGTGTATATATATATGTAAATAGATAAACAGAAAGATAGATAGATAGATCTGATAGGTAGATAAATAAATGCAAAAAATTTTAATAAGATGGCCCATAAAACAAAAGTAACCATAGTCATATTTAAATTAACTCTCTCTCTCTCTCTCTCTCTCTCTCTCTCTCTCTCTCTCTCTCTCCTCTCTCTCTCTCTCTCTCTCTCTCTCTCTCTCTCTCTCTTTTGCCCTTTTCAAGTGCCCCTAATCATGCCTTTATACTCTTGCCCTGCTTGTCATCAGCACATGTACCTCATAGTGGCCCTATCAATTCATTCTTTTTTAAAAGGCAAAGAAAAATCGATGCATTCCCCTCTCCATTCTAGCTTTACAAAAAAGATGAGTTCAGGCTCTGCGTCTGAACTAATAAAGAAGTGTGAATATAAATGCGAGGAGGTTTTGTATGCTGTTAAGCCTCTGGTGGTGGGGGTGGACAGATGATCACTTTCATAAGAGTGTTAATGGGGATGCCAAAACTTCTTGTACTTGGGTTTCTTTAAGGATATGAGTTTCAGAATGATTATCTCTTTAAAATAAAAAGAAGAAGAAGAAGAAGACTTAAACAGTGGTGTTATTCGAGATACCAAAACGACTTTGATGACAATTTACTTACTTCAGAATGATAATATGTTAAAAATTGAGAAGAAGAAGAAGAAGAAGAAGAAGAAGAAGAAGAAGAAGAAGAAGAAGAAGAAGAAGAAAAAGAAGAAGAAGAAGAAAATTTAATGATATAAACATAATCGTGTATGAGATTTTCCTGACTGTTTTAAATATGTGTATGTGTGTATATTTACTTACTTGCATTTACTTATATGTGTTCATTGTAAAGAACCACATGCTCACAACTCCCCAACTCCTGCTCGGTTTCTTTTTTTTCTCACTAACACTTATCGTATCTATTCCTAGAACTAGGAATGCAATAGCATTTGCTGCTTCCTCGCTTAACGAATTCAGATTTTCAACTATTCTTACATATAAAAAGTAATTTTGACTCATTAGAGTTTTTCCTAATACTATCGTAGTCTTGAAGTTGTAGAGTTATATCTCACCTGAATAACATTATTGTCTTATTATTGTTTTTCCTTTCTTAAACTGCTAGCGTGCAAAATATGCATCGTCTGATTTAACATTCATTTATTTAGTTCTACACTTATTCTACACCTCAAAGCTCCCTGTCCCCTTAAGACAAAGTCTAAGATCTTATTCGTGCCCCTGAAATATTCTTACTGAGACTCTCTCTATTCTAACTAACTCTTACTTTCTTGTATGACCAAGATGGCAGGGCGTGGTAGGCTTGAACAGCCTTGCCAATAGGCTTCTAGAGAAACGGGAGTGCCCTCCCTCTTTTGTAGTGTCAGGGCGGGGCTGTCAAGAAGGCCGATCGGATACAAGGAGGGCCTATATGTGTATTTTCACAGGTGCACGTCCATCCATATTAAAATTTCTTCTCCCTACCCACTCTGTCAAAGCCTAATCTTTCTCCTTTAAGCAATACTATCCCTCTACCAGTCCTCTCAGATTTTTCAACCCTAATGATTTTGAAACTCTCTGGGAAAACTGTGAAACTGTCTATATCGTCACTTACTTTAGTCTCTGGAATTGCTACTGAATCTGCCTTACTGTCGTGTATCCGATCCTTTAATTTTACTGCCTTACCAGCTGTACCCCATGAGTATTATGCACAACAATCTTAATTAGGCTACATCCCCTAATTTCTTAGATCTTTCCTTAACACCCCTTAGGCTGGATGAACCCTAAAGCTAAAGCTTCTCTTCCCTTCTTAATTTCTACCCTCAATATAACCTCTATGCTTTTTGTAACAAGATTTTAACCCTTCCTATGTCTCCCTGTGTCTTTCTGTATTGTTGACTGAACACTGTTCTAAAGTTTTGAAAGTCTTATAAGTTCTTTTACCTCATCAGTAATTCTTACATGTGCCCCCTCTCTCAAACATTACTTTCATTATTCTTGCCTTTCCCTCCCCAGCGTATTTACCCATTTGGTGAATGTTTACAATATTCTCTGCATCATTAACTAATCCAGTCTTCCTTATCTGGTCTAAACCCAGCTTTAATAAGTTCATGTATCCCTTGCCATGTTGTCTCCTGAAATTCATGTATGCTTGAGATTATCAATGGCTTCTCTTTAACAAGTGCCACTTTGATCAGTACTTTGAGATTATCAATGATTTCTCTTTCACAAGTGCCTGTTTGATCAGTAGCTTCGCTTTTCCAATCACAATATCTTTCATATTTTCTATTACTATTTCTCTACAATCATATGTGTCTACATTTTCCACTACCACTCACTGCCTCTCCCATTCCTACAGTTCCCTGTCCCCTTAGGGGAAGGCTTCTATCTAGACCGTAGTTCTGCCCCCAGCAAGGTCTAACGTCCAACTGACACGCTCTGGGTATGCTCTCTACCGGCCTCTACCGGTCTAAAGGCAAAGTTACAACATTTGACATTTTTAACCTTTTTCTTACAACACTCCCCACCACCACTCTGAAATATTATATTTCGGATGAAGCATTAAACATTTTCTTTGAGAGTTTTATAATTTTTTAACTATCATTATTTTACAAAAAAAATAAAACGGGGCAGTACTATCTAATCAACTGACTTATGAAACTATTACAATATCATATAATTATTTATACAGATTACAGTAATCTCAATATTACTATGCTCTTAATGCTTATTAAAATTCTCCTGAAAGACATTCTCATACATAAAGAACATTTGATTTAAGAAAATACTAACTAAAGAAAAATATGTTCCTTACAATAAGCATTCTAATTAAAGACAAAAAAATCAGAGTTAAGTATTCACAATGCAATATATAGCTAGTAATCATTGACAAAATTATTTAAGAAGAAAACTAATTAAGCTATTGCATTACTCAAATAATATATATTTGGATATGATGTATGCAAATATTCATTACTAAAACAAAACATTTGTCATGGTGTGAAAAGAGAGTTAAAAATATTCACAATTACATCATTACTAAAACAAAACATTTGTCATTGTGTGAAAAGAGAGTTAAAAATATTCACAATTGCAATATGTAACTACTATTCAAGGACATAATGATACAGGAGGGAAACTAAATGAACATACTTACGTTACTTAAATAATATAAAATACAGTTGGATATGATCTCTGCAAATATTCAACCATGACTTAAAACATTGATAATAGTTAAACAGAAAAACTTTAACATCACAATTACAATCTGTAACTACTATTCAAGGACAAAATAATACAGGAGAGAAACTAAATGCACATAATTACGTTACATAAATAATATAAAATACAGTTGGATGTGATCTCTGCAAATATTCAATAGTAACATCTGCACAATTGATAAATGACAACTATTCATTAAACCTACTTCTAGGAGTCTTTGAGGTTTTTGTTCTTAAAATTAACTTAAAATTAAACAGATTTTTTTTCTTATTTCTGTGACTACTAAATGTTGTCAAAGGCGGTGGGTACTTTTTCTTTCCCATCTTTATCAGTTCGAATACATAGCTGAAAAGACACTATGTCCCTTTTGTGAACATTTCTAACTTTTTAATTATTTAACTTTGTTAATTATATGGATTTTCAATTCCATTTCTTTTTTTAATTATTTTGAAGTTTTTAATTATAGGGATTTTCAATTCCCTTATTTTCTATTTTTTAGTTCTTTTAATTATACGGATTTTCATTTCCCTCTTCTCATTTTTATGGGATTTATTATATCTGCCATGAGCCTCCTCATCCCGCGTCTTGCGAATTTTGAGGTGGTCCTAGGGCTACCTCGCATGCAACCTCCTCATGGAGGTGCATCTTCCTCTATCTGAAAAATATGAACATAGCTAATACAAATGCAAGAGAGAATAGATATGACCTCTGAGTACAAACAACGGCCTTATGTAAGAATTCAGAGGGTATTCTTCGCCTCCATGCATCTACAGGCGCTTGCAATCTCTCCAGTGGGTAAAAGGGATTGGTTTGTGAAAATAGAATTTAAAATTGCAGGTTGGGGCTGCCTCGGAATAGGGTGGTAATTGAAAGTATGTGTCTACACCATTAGATTATTATTCCAAGATACTTAGGACTTAGCTGAGTAACTGATACGTAACATTAGTGTACTATAGATATCAAAAAGAAAAGTCATGAAATGCTGAGAACAACCACTAAAGAAATATACTTATTAGCAGTGACTACAGTAGTATAAAAGCATGAATTCAAGATAGAAAATACAAATCAATTGGTTACTACAGATAGCATTACGAAAATAATAATTAGCAAAAGTGCCATGGAGTGATAACAGCAATAACAGCCAACTTAATAATCATAACAATAATAATAATCATGATCATAATAAGAATAATAAAAATAGATATAAAAATACTAAATCAGGAATAGCAGTATATATACAAATGATACTGATATTTTGAGGTAAGAGCAGAATTCTATACTTAAATTTCATAATAATGCTCATCTTAAAGCAGTCTCTTTTACTATTCGAATTCCTGCTGTCATTATATATATATATATATATATATATATATATATATATATATATATATATATATATATATATATATATATATATATATATATAACCAAATAAGCACATTACATATGTGATAACATGAATCATTATTTACCCCAACCGGGACTCGAACCTAGGACTTATAATTACTAAGTCAAGGCTCTGCCAACTACACACCACAGAAGGTTACAAGGAATCCAACCATATAGCTTGTATCTGGTATACTTAGGAATGAACGCATTCTATCTGAATGCCACTATGTTCATATTACAGATTCCCCAACATCACTCGTGGCTTCATTTTCGCATTTAATTCAATTCCCAATCTCATTCGGGTCATACAATAACCAAATAAGCACATTACATATGTGAAAACATGAATTATTATTTACCCCGACCGGGACTTGAACCTAGGACTTATAATTACTAAGTCAAGGCGCTACCAACTACACACCACAGAAGGTTAAAAGGAATCCAACCTTATAGCTTATATCTGCTATACTTAGGAATGAACCCATTCTATCTGAATGCCACTATGTTCGGGTTTCTACATCATAAATGGAAAGAAGAAGAAGAAGGTGGGGGAGAAGAAGGAGGAGAAAACGAGGATGAGAGGAGAAGCTAAAGAAGTGAATAACGGACGATGAATACAGCAAAGATATGAAGAAAAGGAAGAAGGAACAGGAGGCGGCGAAAAAGACAAAGAAAATCAAGGGAATAAGAAAAAAAAAAAGATTTAGTGGAGAATAATGAAGTAAAGACTAAAGATGAAGAAGAATGATAATAAGAAGAACTTGAACAAGAAAAAGAAGAAAAAATAGTAGTAGTAGTAGTAATAGTAGTAGTAGAAAAAGAAGAAGAAGAAGAAGAATGAAGACCAGGTTTCTTACCCTGAGACATAAAAATGCATTACGACTCTCCCGCCCATATTCTTTTATTCGTGTGCGTGCGTGCGTGTATCTGTTTTATTTTACTATTTTTTATTTATTTAATTAATTTATTTATTTATTTATATATTTATTTATTTATTTATCTACTTATTTATTTATTTATATTACGTTATGATGATGGACGGAGCTACCAGTGACCTCTGACCTTTTTTTTTATGTCACTTTCTGAAATTTCCATGTATCTTTTTGGCTTGTATATTCGTCTGTGAGTTTATTACCCAAAGCTTCTCTTGCGTTCTCATCCACTTAACTAAAAAGAATATATTTACCGATATAAAAATAATATTTTGCTGTCAATAAAGAATTTCCATGTGACAATATATTTTGTCACGTATGGAATATGAGTTTTAAATCCTTTGCCACAAAGCTGGTGAAATAGATAGATAGATAGATGGATATAGATAGAGAGATATATAGATGTATGCATGGATATATATATATATATATATATATATATATATATATATATATATATATATATATATATATATATATATATATATATATAGAGAGAGAGAGAGAGAGAGAGAGAGAGAGAGAGAGAGAGAGAGAGAGAGAGAGAGAGAGAGAGAGAGAGAGAGAGAGAGAGAGAGAGAGAGTAGTAGTAATAGTAGTAGTAGAAGCCTGCGGTTATAATGATAATAATAATAATAATAATAATAATAATAATAATAATAATAATAATAATAATGTCTAACGGAAGCGGATATTTTTAGCCGTAAACGTAATATACAGCATGACCTCCTTGTCTCAGTGCTGGCCAGTGCTTGTACTTCTTACACAGACAGACAGACAGACACTTAAAGGATGATGATGTCTGAACAGACTATGATAGTGCGCAATAAAGAGGCTGTATTAGTGTATATGAGGCTGGTATATACTGATGTACTCGTATAATTTGATCTCTCTCTCTCTCTCTCTCTCTCTCTCTCTCTCTCTCTCTCTCTCTCTCTCTCTCTCTCTCTCTCTCTCTCTATATATATATATATATATATATATATATATATATATATATATATATATATATATATATATATATATATATATATATATATATATATATATATATATATATATATATATATATATCAATTTCTGTCCATGATTTTATATACTGATGTATTCGTATAATTTTATCTCTCTCTCTCTCTCTCTCTCTCTCTCTCTCTCTCTCTCTCTCTCTCTCTCTCTCTCTCTCTCTCTCTCTCTCTCTCTCTCTCTCTCTCTCTCTCTCTCTCTCTCTCTCTCTCTCCATCTATCTATCAATTTCTCCCCATATGTCTATCTATGAATATCAGTCTATCTAGTTCTCTTCTTCTTTATCTATCTATCTATCTATCTTTTTCACTTCTCCCATGTTGCTATGCCGCGTTTGCTCTCGAAAGCCAAATAATTTCAATAGATCCGTCAGTTTGACAGCAGATTGACAGCTCTTCTTCAACAAGTATTTGAGATGATTAACGGATTTCTCCATTCGTTTGATCCTAGGTCATAAACCAACATAATATTCTTGCGATGTCGTGAATTCATTTTCTACAAAAGTCAAGTTCTAGCACCCACTAGAAAGCTTAGAATTATCTAAAATACGTGAAAACACTACTCTATTTTATTCATCGAACTAAGTCCATAATGGGAATAAGCATCAATATGTGTGTGTTGTCACTGGCGGGTCGGGAGAGTGGTAAAATTTCTGAGTTGGTGCTGTAGTTGCTATCCTAATTCGCAATTCTGGTAGTTTTAGTAGCAGTTCCTGTATTTTATATTTTCCTTGATTATTATTATTATTATTATTATTATTATTATTATTATTATTATTATTATTATTATTATTATTATTGGTAGAGGGGGAGAAGGTATGGCACCATGTGATGCTTTGTCACGTGTTTAGATTACGTCATAATAAACAAGGAAAAAAAATGAAAGAAACGCAAATATGAAGCTTATGAAACAGTTTTTCATGAAACCATCTTTTGCTGGGTATCTCAAATATCCAACACGTGGCTTCCACCTAGAAAATCCCAAATTTAATCCCCCCCTCCCGTAATGAGTTTTTTTTTTTTTTTTTTTTTTTTAGATTCTCCACCCACGGATGGGTGGAACGGGTCATGGAGGACCCATAGGGTGGTCGCCAACCGGCACAGGCCCCAACCCCCCACTGTGGTGACCAGCCACAGCAGTAACCTCCCCAGTAAACAGCTTAAACTCTCTTGCCTGGACGAGGCGCGATCCGTCGACCTCGCGAATGCGAGGCCAGCGCGTTACCACTGTACTAGCCAGGAGGCTGTAATGAGGTTTGTACGAGTTCTCTTTGCCAGAACTAATTATTGATTTAGAAATGGAAAGTAGCGGTATCTCTATTTAGGTTGTGATTAAAATTGAAGGGGCTTGCTGAATACACCATTAGATATATTGAGTTACTTGTGGAGTAGTATCTTCATACTCACCCTTCAGTGTCCGTGTAATAAACATAATGGAACTACAACTATAGACTCAATTTTGAATAAGGTTATAATGGCCGGCCAGCTCCTCTCTTTAAGAACTAGCGGACCGATGAATTCATGAACTCGGGCTTCGATAAAAGTATATATATATATATATATATATATATATATATATATATATATATATAATATATATATATATATATATATATATATATATATATATATATATATATATATATATATATATATATATATATATATATATATATATATAAATAATCGTCCCGCAACTCTTGTATAAAAAAAAAAATAAAGATGGCGAAGAATTATCTTATTGTAGCTAAAATATTTTTCCTCCTTCTCGCCTTTCCTCTGGCACCACATTGGCAGCGCTGGCTGGCTTGGGAGGACTTCGGGCTTCGTGAATGTAAATACAGGCAGCATGATGTTTACTCCCCAAGTATTATTTTGGTTCAGAGTTTACAGTCACTTCCTCGCTCCTCCCTTCTGCTCCTCACATTTCCTTCATTTACTGCTTTTCTCCTGAAGTTGATAAAAGGGGGGGGGGTAAGAAGACAAAGGAAAAGGAAGAGAAAAAAGATAAGTGCTGGATTCTCAAGAAGTCTGTACAGTATTTATATCCATGTCTAAGTCCCAGTTAGACTTATGATTCATTTTTTTTTTTTACTTGATTCACGTGTTGGCCTTGCTTACCTTATCGAAAGTTGACTGGGTGGAAATATTTTGCCGCTGAATCCAGTTATATAATGGAGTAGTCAGTAAGCCTGTTTAATTCACAATAGTAACTTACCTCACAAAGAATATTTTATCATTAAAATATTCCGTGTGGAAGAGGATGCTGTCTTGAATTAGGAAATCTTCTTGCCTCTTCAACTACAGGAGATAACTGGGTACATTCTTGGCTGTGGCAGCCAGTTTTACAGCCAATTTTCTTATAATAATTGGCAGGTATTATATCTGGCCTACAGCTTTGGACAGTAGTATAAAAGATTTATAACAAAAATGTTATTTAATATGTGAAGATGTGTTTACATTAACGAGGGTGGTCTTCCAGAGATCATGGCAGCCAAGCAAGTAATGTCAAAGAATTTTAGGAAGACCTTATGTTTTACATCTGTGTAAGTAGGTATATTAATTAACAGGTATGCACTAATATTTTTCTTGCGTTACTTTCTATTTTATCTTCTAGGTTCATATAGCAGTAAAAAAAACAGATTTTTGGGACTCGTTTCAATGATTTATTAACGAACGAACAAGAAAGCAATGCATGAGATATCTGTTTACATTTCTGGCCGCTTCTTCTTTCTTTTTCTGTTATTAGATGGCAACCTGCACAATAGTGGACAAGCAGTGCCTGACATTAGTAAGGTTAGCAATGGAGTTAAGTGGAGATCAGTTTTACTGCCACTTCTGTTCCGTGTACATTCAAGAAATCTGCTGGAGTCTGTAAATGCAGTTTTTAAATAAGTTTTCATGTGATGTAAAGATTGTGAAGAAAGGAAAAGTAGAAAATAGTGGCAGAACATTTCAGGAAGACCTTAATAGTCTGCGTGAGTGGTCAGATACCTGAGTATTGAGACTCAATACTTCTGACTATAAAGTAATGAGAATGAGCAAGAGTACAAGATGGCCCAGAGAAGAATATCACGAATCTGTGACCCAAAGAGATCTGGGAGAAAATATATTGGCAGATTTGTCTCATGAAATGCATATAAATTATATTGTGCAACCATGTATACTTTCAAAATAAAAATAAGGATGGCCATTTAGGCATATGGACTAAGAAGTTTAAAGAAACATTTACAAGACTCCATATGAGTCCTGTGCTTGAATATGCTGCACTCTTCTAGAATCAGCACATGAAAATTCATATCCAACACATAAAAGAAATTGAAGGACATACAAAAATACCACGATACTTGTAATAGATACTAAAACATCTCATTTATGAGGAAAGGTTGAAGGAGTTAGACTTGCCACCAATTGAAGCTAAAAAATTGAGAGAGGATATCTTAATGCTTTTCAAATTCCTCAATGATTTTGACAGACTTTATAGGGAGCAATATTTTAATATAGATAGCTCTAAAACTAGAGGTCATAGTGTGAAACATCGTTGTAAAATTAATATCCAGTATGTAAGGGATTACTTTTTTTAGTTCAAGAATAGCTGGTAATTGGAATTCGCTAAGCGAGGAAATTGTAAATGTTTAATGGTTTCATTAGTGTTAAGGAAATATATAATAATTGTTAGTGGGTTAAAAAGAAGAGAAAAGAAAGAAAATCGAGCAGAACAAACACACAAACAAACAAACAAACATTTTCATTTTTGTATTTCCTTTTTTGTACATTGGTTATTCTTCTAAAAGTAAAAGTAACTTATAAGTACACATGTAATTGAACTAATATGTAAGAGGGTAATACATACAGGTAAATTAAATGTAGCTATCCTATAAAATAATAATGCTGTAATAAAAATGTTAACAATAATGTTAATAATAAAGTAGTAATAATAACACTCGATACGGTATCGTTATTATCGGCTTCATCACCATATTTGTTTTCCTAACAGTGAGAATAATTAGTTCTTAACTTAGAGAACAGAGAAGTCGATATCAGTTTACATATATATAGAGACGTTAGTGTTAAGGGAACTTGCATTAAATCATTAAGTTTAGTTTGTGTGAGCAGCAACTATTTGTCCAGAAGAAAACTATATAGTTTGCCTTTGAAAGCTGTGAAGGAGGATGCATTTTTAAGATGCTCTGGAATATTGTTCCAGAGTGTTGGCCCTTTAATAGTGATCATCTTTGAACCTGCCTCTGTGTTTATTCTCTGAATAAAGAGCTCACTGCTCTCTCTTGTGTTTGTTCCTCTTATATCCCTGACTGTTTTTAAATCAAATAGCCAGCTAGGATAATGATGGTCCAAAATTTTGTATACAAAAACATAAATAGTATAAGCGACCTTGTTTTCTTCCCTCGGCCACCCAAGTTTATTGAGAGCTGGTGTGATGTGGTCATATTTTCTTATTCCTCCCAGGGCAGCTCGAGCTGCGAAATTAATAAGCTTCTGTATTCTGTTTATCTGAGTTTTAGTGGTAGCTTCCCAAACAGTTGCAGTAATTAATGTGACTTAGGGCTAGAGATTCAACAACAGTTTTTCGAGTGGTAGTCTCAAAATTGTCTTTTATACATGATAAGTACATCAGTGTTCTTGTAACCTTTTTGCATACTTTATCTATGTGGGAATCATACAACATGTAGTTATCAAAGTGAATTCCTAGGTTTTTGACTATTTTGCTAGGTGTAATAATATTGCCGCAAAAATTAATTGTTGTGTTTTCTGGAATTTTGCTATATGGAACCTTGAACCAATAAACATGCATTGTGTTTTACTTTCGTTAATTAACAGCCCAATTTCTTGAAAATAGGTTTTAATTTTTGACAGGGTGTTTTCTGCTCTTAAGGTTAGCTCTGGGAGATTATTAATATCACCACTAAGGAGTAGTTGAGTGTCATCTGCATATTATACGAGTAGACAGTTAGAAATGAAAGAAGATAGATCATTAACATAAATGGAGAAGAGGATAGGACCAAGTACTGATCCCTGTGGAACACCAAATGATACATTTTTTGGCATAGAGATAATGTTGTTAAGACGCATAGGCTGTTTGCGATTAGATAGATACTCTCTAAACCAGCTTGGATCAGTATTTAGGTTAGTACATTTACTTATAAGAATTTGATGGTTTACACTGTCGAAGGCTTTTGATTTGTCTAGTAATACAAGCAGAGAGATTTTTTTCATATCTATATTATTATAGATACTATTCGAGAGTTTCGGTCTGAAACCATGTTGGTTAATAGTTAATAGTATATTTGACTGTAAATATGACAAAAGTAGGCATGCAACAATTTTTTCTAATATATTAGAGAAAATGGGTAGCAGGGAAATGGGACGATAGTGTGATTACCTAATTGTGTTTACGGGAAAGAGCCCAAAGCTCGTATCTTCCCGTCTCCTGATCGGTTCCATTTTAGACTTAGTGATACTTATCGTACCTGTCCTTAAAACTATGGATTGAGATAGCATTAACTACCTCCTCGCTGAGCCAATTCCAATTATCAACTACTCTTACACTGAAAAAGTATTTCCTTACATCCTGCAAAGAAGTTTTCTTACCAAGCTTCAAACTATGACCTCTAGTTCTAGAGCCAGCCATATCGAAATATCGATCCCTATCCACTCTATCATAACCATGAAGGAATTTAAAGACTGTCACCATATCCCCCCTTACTCTTCTAGCTTCGAGTGATGGCAAGTCTAATTCCCTCAGCCTCTCATCATAACCGAGATTGCGTATTTCTGGCACCAGTTTCGTGGCATGTCTTTGAACTTTTTCAAGCTTATCTATGTGCTTTTTCAAGTGCGGATTCCAAAAGGGGGCTGCATATTCGAGTTTTGGCCTCACATAGGTTACATAAATATTTCTGAACATTTCCTTGTCCATGTGCCTGAAGGCATATATATATATATATATATATATATATATATATATATATATATATATATATATATATATATATATATATATATATATATATATATATATATATATATATATATTAAAAAAGAAAGACAATTTATCACAGTTTAAAATTTTATGATAACAGCTAAACCAACTCGGACAACTTCACAATAATAAATCACTCTCATCGTAACCTAGAATTAATCATACATCAAATATACTTATACAGTATTCCACAAAGTCTATTTACGTAGTTTTCCTCCTAAAAGCAAACATAAGAGTCATCAGATAACTCTCTATTTAAGTATGAACGGAAGTCATAAGTCTTCCAAGCAAAGTGTGGAGAAGATATTTAGAATTCGTTAATCATAATCACAGAAAAATTACTGATGTGAATAGGAGTCCTGTATTTGCATGACGCAAGTAAGCTGCATGCAAACTTTCTCGGATTAGCTTTTCGCTTGTAAAGGGTTCTTTATAGTGCTTTGATCGGTTTTACGTCACAGACTTCCTTTTCTATTATGGGCTAGGACGGTGTCTTTTTGATATGGACTGTGGTTTTGGCAAATGTGACCGTTACCCTGAGTGAATGCCCTTTCTAACCTCAGGTGTCAAAACTCGAGTAACTCGTGTTTATATTTCCAGTTTGATGAAATACTGCGAGGAACACCAGAATACTGATGTCTTGGTGACAGGCATCACCCAGTCTGAAAATCCCTTCAAGGAAACGAAAACGTGTAACATCTTGTGATGGAGGTAAGATTTGAAAGATGTCTATACCTTTTTTAATATCTATTCATCCACCTAGATAGTACAGTATGAATATTATATGTTCCGGTTTTGCGTCACAGACTCCCTTTTCTACCAAGGGTTAGGACAGTTGCCTTCTTACGAAGGACTTGTTTTGGCATATGTAATCGTTACTCTGAGTGCATGCCCTTGCTAACCTCAGACCGTGACGGGGCGCGAACCCTCGACCTGACGCCTCAAAGTCGCGGACGCTACCGCTTGAGCCACGATGACTACTCAGTATGAATATTATATTCGCCTTTAACTAATTATAGGATTAGTTCAACTTTATCTCCTCTTGAAAGGGCATTCTTTCTAAGAGATCTTGTTATTTGGCTATGGTTTAGTTCAGAATAAGGTTTCTGTAGGGAAGATGCATTACAACCCTGAGTATTTATTTCTCTAAAAATTTTGCCAAGATTCTTGAAAACTGTGGTCCAGTGCTGTGTCAGTTCAGAATACTTCTTATAATCTCGATAATCTCGTTCAATAGTTCGTCAAAGGATTATCTCGGAGTAGTATACTCTTTCTATCTATAAAGAAAAGAATAAATATTGCTAAATTAATCTTACCTAATCAGGTTAAGTTAGGTTAGATTAGGTTACGTAAGGTTAAGTTAGGTTAGGGTACAGTTGTCTTTAGATAGGGAGTTACACCTCTTACTATAATAGCACCTTCCATTTTGTAATCTGCACAGTGTGCACACACACACACACACTTGAAAAAGCACATAGCTAAGCTTGAACAAGTTCAAAGACATGCCACGAAACTGGTGCCAGAAATACGCAATCTCAGTTATGATGAGAGGCTGAGGAAATTAGACTTACCATCACTCGAAGCTAGAAGATTGAGGGGGGGATATGGTGACAGTCTTTAAATTCCTTCATGGTTATGATAGAGTGGATAGGGATCGATATTTTGATATGGCTGGCTCTAGAACTAGAGGTCATAGTTTGAGGCTTGGTAAGAAAACTTGTTTGCAGGATGTAAGGAAATACTTTTTCAGTGTAAGAGTAGTTGATAATTGGAATTGGCTAAGCGAGGAGGTAGTTAATGGTATCTCAATCCATAGTTTTAAGGACAGGTATGATAAGTATCACTAAGTATAAAATGGAACCGATCAGGAGACGGGAAGATACGAGCTTTGGGCTCTTTCCCGTAAACACAATTAGGTAATCACAATTAGGTAATCACACACACACACACATACACACACACACACACACACACACACACATAGCCTTCAGGCACATGGACAAGGAAATGTTCAGAAATATTTATGTAAGTATTGTGAGGCCAAAACTAGAATATGCAGCCTCCTTTTGGAATCCGCACTTGAAAAAGCACATAACTAAGCTTAAAAAAGTTCAAAGACATGCCACGAAACTGGTGCCAGAAATACGTAAGCTCAGTTATGATGAGAGGCTGAGGAAATTAGACTTACCATCACTCGAAGCTAGAAGATGGCGGGGGGATATGGTGACAGTCTTTAAATTCTTTCATGGTTATGATAGAGTGGATAGGGATCGATATTTTGATATGGCAGGCTCTAGAACTAGAGGTCATAGTTTGAAGCTTGGTAAGAAAACTTCTTTGCAGGATGTAAGAAAATACTTTTTCAGTGTAAGAGTAGTTGATAATTGTAATTCGCTAAGCGAGGAGGTAGTTAATGGTATCTCAATCCCTAGTTTTAAGGACAGGTATGATAAGTATCACTAAGTAGAAAATGGAACCGATCAGGAGACGGGAAAGATACGAGCTTTGGGCTCTTTCCCGTAAGCACAATTAGGTAATCACACACACACACACACACACACACACACACACACACACACACACACACACACACACACACACACAGAGGCTTTGGGCTCTTTCCCGTAAACACAATTAGGTAATCACAATTAGGTAATCACACACACACACACACACACACACACACATACACACACACACACACACACACACACACACACACACACATAGCCTTCAGGCACATGGACAAGGAAATGTTCAGAAATATTTATGTAAGTATTGATAGGCCCAAACTCGAATATGCAGCCTCCTTTTGGAATCCGCACTTGAAAAAGCACATAGCTAAGCTTGAAAAAGTCCAAAGACATGCCACGAAACTGGTGCCAGAAATACGCAATCTCAGTTATGATGAGAGGCTGAGGGAATTAGACTTACCATCACTCGAAGCTAGAAGAGTGAGGGGGGATATGGTGACAGTCTTTAAATTCCTTCATGGTTATGATAGAGTGGATAGGGATCGATATTTTGATATGGCTGGCTCTAGAACTAGAGGTCATAGTTTGAAGCTTGGTAAGAAAACTTCTTTGCAGGATGTAAGGAAATACTTTTTCATTGTAAGAGTAGTTGATAATTGGAATTGGCTAAGCGAGGAGGTAGTTAATGGTATCTCAATCCATAGTTTTAAGGACAGGTATGATAAGTATCACTAAGTATAAAATGGACCCGATCAGGAGACGGGAAGATACGATCTTTGGGCTCTTTCCCGTAAACACAATTAGGTAATCACAATTAGGTAATCACACACACACACACACAAGACATGCCACGAAACTGGTGCCAGAAATACGCAATCTCAGTTATGATGAGAGGCTGAGGGAATTAGACTTACCATCACTTGAAGCTTGAAGATTGAGGGGGGGATATGATTACAGTCTTTAAATTCCTTCATGGTTATGATAGAGTGGATAGGGATCGATATTTTGATATGGCAGGCTCTAGAACTAGAGGTCATAGTTTGAAGCTTCTTAAGAAAACTTCTTTGCAGGATGTAAGGAAATACTTTTTCAGTGTAAGAGTAGTTGATAATTGGAATTCGCTAAGCGAGGAGGTAGTTAATGGTACCTCAATCCATAGTTTTAAGGACAATTCCCAATCTCATTCGGGTCATACAATAACCAAGCAAGCACATTACATATGTGAAAACATGAATAATTTTTTACCCCGACCGGGACTCGAACCTTGGACTTATAATTACTAAGTCAAGACTACCAACTACACACCACAGAAGATATAAAAGGAATCCAAGCTTATAGTTTATATCTGCTATACTTAGGGATGAACGTATTCTACCTGAATGCCACTATGTTCATATTACAGATTCCCCAACCTCACTCGTGGCTTCATTTTAGCATTTAATTCAATTCCCAATCTCATTCGGGTCATACAATAACCAAGCAAGCACATTACATATGTGAAAACATGAATAATTTTTTACCCTGACCGGGACTTGAACCTAGGACTTATAATTATTAAGTCAAGGTGCTACCAACTACACACCACAGAAGGTATAAAAGGAATCCAACCTTATGGCTTATATCTGCTATACTTATGGATGAACGCATTCTATCTGAATGCCACTATTTTCATATTACAGATTCACCAACCTCACTCGTGGCTTCATTTTAGCATTTAATTCAATTCCCAATCTCAATTGGGTCATACAATAACCAAGCAAGCACATTACATATGTGAAAACATGAATCTTCTTAGTCGAATTCAGCAACAAATAATGCCTGGTAGGGGTGCTGTTTCCCAAAGCCACATTCACAGTGCGGGGGCACGATGACATACATGAATTGCACTGAATTTCTCTCCCACTTGACATTTCTCAACCTTCTTGAATGAAGTTCAGCAACTTTCCTTCGGAGTCAAAATGCATCAGACAATTCTTACTGCTGGGCGCCTTGCCTATATGGGGACAGGGGAGAGGTGTGACGGGCTGTCCCCTTTCGATACTCTGAGAGTCGTCGGAATTTGAGGCATCGCTCTCGGCGTCACTTGCTTTTAAGCGTCTTGAAGTTTCTTCTAACTCGAGGAATCGACGAATCTTTTCTACCTCGGACATTTCTTCCAGAGATGCGTTATTATCTGTTTCTTGCATTTTGCATGGCAAGAAACACTGGCATTTATGTCTTCTTGTCTCTTCACTGTAATTTTGGGCGTGGTATCGTCCTGAGCTCCCGCCACTGACGTATAGGTCTTTGCTCTATAATACGATTAAACTGGATAACACCTGAATGACATTAAAGTTGTATTCTTATTTATAATTGAAGGTAGCATTATAACAGATATGCATCTTCTTCTTTATATTGGTTTATTTATTTCTAAGCTTATTTTACACCTCAATGCTCCCCATCTACACCTCAAAGTTCCCCGTTCCTTTAGGGTAAAGTTCTAGAGATCGTATTTCTGCCCCGATCAAGTTCTAACTGAGTTCTCTGTGTACAATTAATTCTTACTTTCTTGTATTGCCAAGTGGCAGGGTGTGACAGCTTGGACAGACCAGCCAATAGGCTTCCAGCTAGAGGATCTCTCCTCCCTCGTGGGTGGTTTTTAGGCGGGGCATCAAGAAGGCCTAACAGTGTTTTCACAGGTGCATGTACGTACTTACATATAGATGTTTGTCGCCAGAATGTCTGGAACTGGGTGACCAACTTTGACCGCTATTGGCAGTTGGCGCCTATATGAGTGAGGCCTAAGGGCATAACAATATATCTAGTTGTCACAACACCATCCAGCCCAGAAAATACATGGTGAATATCAGGTACAACACTTGACTTTCCTGCACCACGTGGTCCTTTTCTATTTCACTTTAAGGCTTAAACTTTTACTTACGACATATGGCCTCTAGTTTGAGCACCACCCATTTCAAATACCCACTCTGTTAAAACCATGAACAAATTTTAATATTGTCACCATATATATATATATATATATATATATATATATATATATATATATATATATATATATATATATATATATATATATATATATATATATATATATATATATATATCTAGTTGTCACAACACCATCCAGCCCAGAAAATACATGGTGAATATCAGGTACAACACTTGACTTTCCTGCACCACGTGGTCCTTTTCTATTTCACTTTAAGGCTTAAACTTTTACTTACGACATATGGCCTCTAGTTTGAGCACCACCCATTTCAAATACCCACTCTGTTAAAACCATGAAAAAATTTTAATATTGTCACCATATATATATATATATATATATATATATATATATATATATATATATATATATATATATATATATATATATATATATATATATGAATCATTTTTTTACCCCGACCGGGACTCGAACCTAGGACTTATGATTACTAAGTCAAGGCGCTACCACTACACCACAGAAGGTTAAAAGGAATCCAACCTTATAGCTTATATCTGCTATACTTAGGAATGAATGCATTCTGACTGAATGCCACTATGTTCATATTACAGATTCCCCAACCTCACTCGTGGCTTCATTTTAGCATTTAATTCAAGTCCCGATCTCATTCGGGCCATGAAATAACCAATTAAGCACATTACATATGTGAAAACATGAATCATTTTTTTTTTTTTTACCCCGACCGGGACTCGAACCTAGGACTTATGATTACTAAGTCAAGGCGCTACCACTACACCACAGAAGGTTAAAAGGAATCCAACCTTATAGCTTATATCTGCTATACTTAGGAATGAACGCATTCTGACTGAATGCCACTATGTTCATATTACAGATTCCCCAACCTCACTCGTGGCTTCATTTTAGCATTTAATTCAAGTCCCAATCTCATTCGGGCCATGAAATAACCAATTAAGCAGGGGAATCTGTAATATGAACATAGTGGCATTCAGTCAGAATGCGTTCATTCCTAAGTATAGCAGATATAAGCTATAAGGTTGGATTCCTTTTAACCTTCTGTGGTGTAGTGGTTCCTGAACATGGTGATGAAGGAAGAGACTATCCCGAACGAGTGGAGAGATAGTATAATGGTACCGATTTTCAAAGAAAAGGGAGACATCCAGAGTTGCAACAACTATAGAGGAATTAAGCTAACATCTCACACTATGAAACTGCAGGAAAGAGTGTTGGATAAAAGGCTGAGGGAGGAGACAGAAGTTTGTAGTGAGCAGTTTGGTTTTATGAAAGGTCGAGGAACAATGGATGCAGTATTCGCAATGAGGCAGACAATGGAAAAATATAGAGATAAGCAAAGAGGGCTGTACATGGCGTTTATTGACCTGGAAAAAGCTTATGATCGGGTCCCGAGAAGCGAGGTGTGGAGGAGTATGAGGTCGAAGGGAGTGAAGGAGAAGTATGTCAAGATAGTTCAGGACATATACAGGGAAGCCACAACAAGAGTAAGAAGTACAGTTGGCACTACAGAGCCTTTTCAGGTGAAAGTTGGACTCCATCAGGGATCAGCTCTTAGCCCCTATCTATTTAACCTTCTCATGGATGTGATGGTGGAGGAAGTGACAAAGGAGGCACCATGGAGCATGCTCTTTGCAGACGATATTGTTTTGGTCTCCGAGAGCCGTGAAGAATTGCAAGAGAGGTTGGAGCTATGGAGGGGTTTGCTGGAGGATTACGGACTGAAGGTGAGCAGACAGAAAACGGAGTACCTGGAGTGCAATGTGACACAAGGAGGCGACCTGTTCATGCAAGACCACAAGCTCCCAAAGGCGGACGCCTTCAAATACCTCAGCTCCTACGTAACGAAGGATGGAGACCTAGAGAGAGAGATTGATCATAGGATCCAGGTAGCGTGGAACAGCTGGAAGAGAACATCAGGGGTGCTATGTGGCAAGAAAATCAGTGCTAGAGTGAAAGGAAAAGTGTACAAGTCAGTTGTGAGACCAGTGTTGCTGTACGGAGCGGAGACGTGGCCGGTGAAAAAGGTTCAAGAAAGGAAGATAGATGTCGCAGAAATGAGAATGCTGAGGTGGATGTGTGGGGTGACGAGGGAGGACAGGATACGAAATGACCGGATCAGAGGTACAGTGAAGGTGGTGGAGGCGTCGGCGAAAGCGCAGGAGAGGAGATTACAGTGGTTCGGTCATGTGAAGAGGAGAGAAGAAGACTATGTGGGTGTGAGAGTGATGGAGATGGACGTGGAGGGCAGACGTAGACGAGGAAGACCTAAACTACGGTGGAAGGACCGACTGAAGGAGGATCTCAGAGAGAGACAGCTGGAGGAGGAGCAAGTGATGGACCGGAACCAGTGGAGACGACTAGTGAAGAGATGCGACCCCATATGAAAATGGGAACGCAAATAGAGGAAGCAGAAGAAGAAGGTGTAGTGGTAGCGCCTTGACTTAGTAATCATAAGTCCTAGGTTCGAGTCCCGGTCGGGGTAAAAATATGATTCATGTTTTCACATATGTAATGTGCTTAATTGGTTATTTCATGGCCCGAATGAGATTGGGACTTGAATTAAATGCTAAAATGAAGCCACGAGTGAGGTTGGGGAATCTGTAATATGAACATAGTGGCATTCAGTCAGAATGCGTTCATTCCTAAGTATAGCAGATATAAGCTATAAGGTTGGATTCCTTTTAACCTTCTGTGGTGTAGTGGTAGCGCCTTGACTTAGTAATCATAAGTCCTAGGTTCGAGTCCCGGTCGGGGTAAAAAGAGATTCATGTTTTCACATATGTAATGTGCTTAATTGGTTATATATATATATATATATATATATATATATATATATATATATATATATATATATATATATATATATATATATATATATATATATATATATATATATATATATATATATATATATATATATATATAATGAGAGAGAGAGAGAGAGAGAGAGAGAGAGAGAGAGAGAGAGAGAGAAAGAGAGAGAGAGAGAGAGAGATTATTCATTACCAGAGCTGTTTAATCTTCGTGTCTAACAAGAAGAGAAGTCTGGCAAAGTCGAAGTACATATTACTTATTAACCATAATGATATAGGAAATAGCAGATGGAAACCACATAAAAGTTGACAATATTAATGTATCTGGTAATAAGGTTTATATATATATATATATATATATATATATATATATATATATATATATATATATATATATATATATATATATATATATATATATATGTATGTATATATTTGTGTGTATGTGTGATGTTTTGGATATGCAAGTATTCTTATAACTGGTCTGCATTATTATCATCAGTCTAGTCGTTTTAGTTAAGGATCTATATATGAGAATAGATTTCCTCTCAATACTGATGCTTGTTAGATGACTGAATTTCTTATAAATATTCGAGATTATTTTACTATTTATTGATATAAATGCATTTGGTTATTGTTTAGCCTTTTCTAATTCGTAATTTAACTTATTTTGTCTTTACAGGACCCCTGTTTTAGCATAATGTGGGAGTGAAACTGTAGCAGACAACACTCATGATCTTCCTGTCTACCCAAACCTCAACCATTCTACTGTCACTGGAATCAGACGTTAGTAAGGCTTCATTCTATCTGGAATTGACCCTTTGTCCTGCACTGGAATAGAAGATAATGAAGAGAAACCTCTCCTGGGATCCGCTACCTCTTATTATCTGGAATAGAAGATTATCAGACTTATCATGTCTTCTTGGAATCACCATTTCTTCTAATCCCTTGATATGGTGATTTCGAGGACTTCGTCTCTATCATGTATTTTTCCCCTGAAAAATTGATTTTTATTAAATAGACTTCTTTGCCTACAGTGAAGTCTTCGTCTTTTGACATTAAATGTGGATATAACTCCCCACCTCTGAAGTGAAGTTTTCTTCGTCTTTTGACTAATTATGGATATAACTCCCCTCCTCTGAAGTGAAGTTTCTTCGTCTTTTTGACTAAATATGGATATAACTCCCCTCTTCTGAAGTGAAGTTTCTTCGTCTTTTTTACTTTAATCATGGATATAACTCCCCACCTCTAAAGTGACGTTATCATCGTCTTTTGACTTTAATCATGGGTATATCTCCCGCTTCGGAAGTGAAGTCTTCTTCGTCTTTAGACACTAATTGTGGATATAATTCCCCTTCTCTGAACTGAAGTTTTCTTCGTCTTTTTGACTCTAATCATTGGTATAACTCCCCACCTTTGAAGTAAATTTTATTCGTCTTTTGACTCTAATCATGGGTATAACTCCCACTTCTGAAGTGAAGTCTTCTTCATCTTTTGACACTAATAATGGGTAAAAACTCCTCTCCCCTGAGATTAGTCTTATTTTATTCTCCCTGCTCAGCTGACCTTGCTGAATGAACACTTCAACTTTGAAAGATTTAATCGTTTAATTCTAAGTGGATGTGTACCCAATGAGAGTAGCTATAACATAAAAAAAAGCTTGTATATTAACATGCTATTGTAGGAAAGTAAATATATGATGCATGATATGAAGAATACAAGAACGAATGTACTAGGTGGGAGCAGTATGTAAAAAGTACTGTACATTATTTGTATTTTATATAATAGTAAATGTGCCATAAGAATTTTTTCCTAATTGTATGGCCGCTTTCACACCAAAGTGGCACATTGCACGTGGCATGCCACGTGGAACGCCAGTTGAAAACAAACGTCCGGAAATATATGAAACCTTTCACACAGATGTTCGTTTTCAAGTGGCGTGCCACGTGCGACGTGCCACTTTGGTGTGAAAGTGGCCTATGAAACACAGGTCAGTGTTGCTGATTCTGTGCATAAACTCACGTTTAGGTTGTATTTGTGTTAGACTGATGTGTGAGTTCTTGCAATGTTTTTTAGAGGCAGCTTTTTGTCTTAAATGTCGCAACTTCTACCAAATAATGTTTTTTTTTATTTAATATACATGAATTCTAAGCTTTTATAAAAACAATTATTTTATAAACGTTCATATGCTTTTAAAAGTAGGAATACTTTGAAAACATTATTGTTTTATGAAGCTTTTATGTCTAGTTTAAGGTTATTGAAAGCTTTTCAGCTACAAGTGTGATGATTAGTGTATCAATTAGTTTCGCGATGCTTTGATTTCTAATTTAATGAATTATTCCATTTGCATTTTCTTTTTTATCTATTGTACCAAGGACTAAAAGAAACTTAAATACCAGTGTATTTAATATTAATGTAAATAATTTTCTAGTATCTAAGCTCTTGCGTAACGTTATAAAAAAACTGCGTTTTAGATATTCAGAATTCATTACAGGGTTTCATTTCCATCTTTCTTGTATGTCATTTTAGCAGTAAATTCAACAACCAAAAGAAAAGTAATATTGAAATTCAGTGCATTCTAAATACTAAACTTTGAAGCAAAAGTTGAAAATTAGTTTATGTGAAATTCGGGGGGGATTTAATTTTCTGACTGTTACTGAATTTAATGGAACACCCAGTATTACTTTTCCAAAGTATATTATTTTATCCCCTGTTGATTTCAACTGAATCACAACAGGCAGTTGTGAATGAAGAAGTTGTGGGGTTTCGCTCGATGTTGTTTTCAAGAGCAGAATCATACTTATTTTTTTTTCAATCAAATTATGTAAGTTTAGCCTTAAATGAGGATCGGTCATTGTGTCCTGCTAACCATATATGCCTTACTCATTAGCAAGTAGACTGTCCTTTTGATATAGAAGAGCGGAACGGCAGGAATAAATATTATAACACAATTCCTTGTAACGCGTGTGTTGCTTGTAAGTCTTTGTTGAGACTGTCAAATTTCTGGCCCGTGTAGTTGTCTATCTCTCTATCTCTATATGTTTATCTATCTGTTTATCTATCTATCAATCAATCTATCTATCTATCTATCTATCTATCTATCTATCTATCTATCTATCTATCTATCTATCTATCTATATATATATGTCTGTCTATCTATATATCTATATATCTATCTATCTGTCTGCCTGTTAAGATCCTGTCTGCTTATATCTGGGCTTTATCTACAAATTTTGAGCAACGGGTGACAATATTTTTTCCATTGAAAGAAAACCCCTCATTAAATTACATTCTTTCCTCTATATTTGCACAGTATTGCTACAACTGTTTAGAGGACAGAAATGTTCTCGTTTACTTTTAAGTGGACATTTATATTACACATTTGTACATTAGCTTATATACATTTTTGGTTTATTTCACATCTTTACGAACATATGTGAATGAGTGTGGCAAGGCTCTCAAACTTGGCAATACCGCTACACGTGCTCACAGCATGAGCACATAGCAAGAAGGTGTGCCCCTCTCTTTTTATCTCTCTCTTAATTTCGTTTTCGTTCTTTTCCCCCCAAATCCTTCCCATCCTATCCCCTCTCTCTCCGGTGATGACACCCTGAATACGGCTAAGAGAATTCACTCGAAACCGTCTCTAATTTCCTCCCTATCTTATCCTATCCTATCCCAGTTTATCCAGTTATCCCCCATGGGTATTCTATCGGATTACTGAGGTTGGGTAATCTATCATATTAGTGAGTTCCAAAAATCACCCAAACCTCTATCTCATCCAACTGAAAAAATTGTAAGAACTTATCCCAATTCATCTCCTAACCAAAAGTTGGAGGGATGGAGAGCAGCACTTGAGGAGAGAGGAATGAGGATAAGCAGGTCAAAGACCGAATATATGTGTGCCAACATTGCTGAGGATGGTGGACATAGAATAGGAATTGATGGGGAAGAAATAATGAGAGTACAGAAGTTCAAGTACTTGGGGTCCATAGTGGAGGCTAGTGGAAGCATGGATCAAGAAATGAGACATCGAATTCAGGCAGGATGGAATAACTGGAGGTCTGCATCTGGGGCTCTCTGTGACAAGAAGGTACCACTGAGATTGAAAGGAAAGTTTCATAGGACTGTTGTAAGACTAGCTATGTTATATGGAACAGAAACAGCAAGTGTGAGGAAGACGGAGGAGAAGATGATGGATGTAGCAGAGATGAGAATGTTGAGGTGGATGTCTGGAGTAACAAGGAAGGATAGAATTAGGAATGAGTATATAAGAGGATCGACAAAGGTAGTTGAATTATCAAAGAAAATACAGGAGGGAAGGCTTAGATGGTATGGACACCTGTTACGACGGGACGAACATCATGTTGGAAGACATACGATGGAGATGGAAGTTCGGGGTAGTAGGTGGAGAGGAAGACCAAGAAGAAGATGACGTGATTGTATAGGGGAAGACTTGCAATGGACGGGTATTGGTGAAAATGAAGCACAGAACAGAAATAGATGGAGACGACTCATTCACAACGGCGACCCCATATAAGAATGGGTTAAAGCTGAAAAGAAGAAGATGATCATTAAAACTGGCTCTTAATGCAAAGCAAAATAAAACAAATATAAATATAAAAGTGCTTTTGGGAAGACTAAAGTATTAACCACATGTCACACATCAGTATTTGTCAGGTATTGTTTAGAATTAATGAAAAAACTCTATAGACAGTTTATTAGTTTACTGCTGTTCGGTATTTCTTTGCTTATTCATGGCACTCATTTTGATAACCAAATACTCTTGACATATTTGTTTTATGATGTTTAGGAAAAAAATATAAACTTACCAGAGTCCAGTAAAGTGTAATTAATGCATATAATTTTGTTTACCAAGATTGTTCACTGGTCCACATTTAGCTGATACTTACACAGTTTTCTATTTGTATTTTCAACATCATCAGAGCCTTTTTTTTTCTTTTTTTTTTAAGTCATCTCTTTTTACTACTCCCTTTGTCAGTTTTATCCAAAACTTTGTCCTTATGGAAATATTCCCACGATGCATCACATCCTCTTTGTCCTTATTCCGACTGAACTCTGCAATACTTTTTCCATTCCTTCAATTATTTATTTTTCTTTTCTCTAAATTTATTCATAACTATTTCTTCCTTTACTCTGAGTTCTCTCCATGGTCTTAATTAAAAAAAATATCTATCAGACACTAACTTTGTGTGTGTGAGTTTTATTTTTTTTGGTGGTCCTTTTTCGTATATAATCTGCCATTTTTTTATATATTTGCAGTCAGTTTGTAAAAATCCTGGTTTTTCCCATTGTCTTTCCTATCTTTGTCCAGGATTTTTACATTTTCACTTTCACATTTTTCCACATTTTCCTTTTTCCTTATGTACATTATGTGGCTCACACATGTATGTTACTCTAAACAGCAAAAGGTCTCATTTAGAAATGTTATATACTACTGCTGCTGTGTTTGTTCTTCTTCTTCTTTTATGACATAACAGGAAAACGTGATCTGATATCACAGAAAGGACCCAAACAAGTACGCAATAAAAGAAACCGAAATCAAAAGATGGCTTTTGTTTTTTGTGGCCTGGTAGGATCTAGGATAATGTTGTTTGACCTCCGTACTTCTTTTACAGATCATGGTTAGATTTGGAAACTGACAGATTGCCTTCTTGTATATTAATAAAATTAAGCTCATACAACTGTAATCAATGTCAGGTTGACGATTCTCTCGTCAAAATTATACAGTATATGGAATATATTTCCTATAGAAACACTGCCTTCGGTCAATGCCTTAAGTATCTGTATACTTAGATAATACTTCCACTGTGTGCTATTGTGGTTATTTTGTTTCGATAACACTGGATAAAATGTACATACATTCAGTAGGATATAGAGACGACTATGACTAAGGCCCGATTTCTTACACAGTGTAAACCTAGGATACCATATTGTTAGTTTGACACACACAAATGGATTTCATAAACGCATCTGACGCGGTTCTGGGTATGGCTAGGATCCCGTACGGGATCCTAACCATACAACAGAACCGCAACAGATGCGTTTATGAAATCCATTTGTGTGTGTCTAACTAACAATATGGTATCCTAGGTTTACACTGTTTAAGAAATCGGACCTTAGTCATAGTCGTCTCCATGTGGGATCCTAGCCATACACAGAACCGCGTCAGATGCGTTTATAAAATCCATATGTGTGTGTCTAGCTAATTATCAATATGATACCCTAGGTTTACACTGTTTAAGAAATCGGGCCTAAGTGGGACCTCAGGCTAGTAAGTCCTGGTTTCATCTTGGTCATAATGATCTATTTGGAGGCATAGGCATCCATAAACGAACCTACACACTCTCCTTGACACATTTGGCTTAAATCTACTTTTTAGGCTCTTTTGTATATATATATTAGATAGGTTTCATGAATGTTGTATCATGTAAGGTTAAAGATATTAAAAAATTAGATGTGCAAATATTCGCCCTATTCTGACAGCTTCATTCGCAGCCTGAAAAAGTAAGAGCAAGTTGGTGAGTAAACTGATTAAGTAATTTATGTCATTGTACGTAATTTTGGTTTCATTTATATTCTAATAAATGACAGCTCGCTTGCAATAAAATGATCAAAAACCTCTTCGTGTTTTTCTGTTCTTTTAACCTTTTACGTATGATATGAAATTGTTATTACAGAGAATAAGTTTCCATTTGTAATTAAAAGTAAGATACGCGTGGCTAGAAAAAAAATTTTTTGTACATCATGTGGGAATGGGTTCGATAACCAGTATTGTGAATTTTATATTTAGTTGCTAATTGCAGCTATATTTTTTTCTGCTAGTTTCTTATGCTATGAGAGATAAACAGAATTAGAAATATTTTTCTGTTGGTTGTTACCATGTTCACATCGAATTGAATTTGACGTGTTATCAGTGTTATATTTGGTGGTGTTCAGTATAATATTCACTGAGCAATCTCCTTATATGAACGAATATTCCATGATATTATTTTGAAGTATTCCTAAAGGAATAATTTATTAAACTAATTCATTTAAAAAAAAATGATTACTTCATTTATAAAATGGTGTGTGTGGCTACCGTGGCAAAGTTGTATTGCTCGCGACTTTGAATCGCCAGGTCTATGACACGAGGGTGCATTCACACAGGATAACGATCTCACCTGCCAAAGCCAGAGTCCCCCTCAAGAAGGTACATCCTAGTCCTTAATAGAAAAGGGAGTCCGTAACGTAAAACCGATTGGTCTAAAATACTTATCGGACTTATGATTACAATTTGCATAGGGTTTCGTTTTACGTTAAAATTTATTTTCTGTAATACTTTTCAGTTGATATATTTTTATGTATAATTACATAATTCTTATATCTGGACTTTAATACAGTATTTTGATTTTCTCGGGTATATGATGCCTTTTTCAGCTAATGATTGCCTCGCTGTACGTGATTTAACTGTGTATGTCATCAAAATTGGTGCTCAATATAATTTTTTTTATTAAAGTGAGAGTAGTACTGTGATTTCTTGAAAGGCTACTTACCGATATTATTAAAAGTAAAGATGATAGAGAGAGAGACAAAAGCTGTATTCTCCTTACAGAAAAATACTTTATGTATTTATGTAACTATTAATCAAAAGTGAGGAAGACTTGCTCATTTGTTCAGTGTATGATACATGCATGCAAGTAAAAAAAAAAAAAAAAAAAAAAAAATATATATATATATATATATATATATATATATATATATATATATATATATATATATATATATATATATATATATATATATATTGACATATATTGAGAAAATAATAAACACTTTAACAATTATAAAATTATTTATTTGTTCGATTGATTGGGTCTGTTTGCACATTTTCTATATAAAAGGAATGATGACATCAAGAAATGAGAAAAAATTATTCGCTACTGAGGTAATAATAATAATAATAATAATAATAATAATAATAATAATAATAATAATAATAATAATAATAATAATAATAATAATAATAATAGTAATAATAATAATAGTAATAATAATAATAATAATAATAATATTTACTTGTGTGGGATACGTATTGTGCATAGTTTATATTTTGTGACTCTTGTGAAATTGTAAAATACACTCACACGTCAATCTGGAAAATAAAGCTACAGGAGAGGTGTGTTTAGCGATGGTCTATGCTCTCCCTCTGGCTATTATCTAATAATTATATTTTTTTTGCGGTTTTAAGTGTTACAGTGAGTCCCCCTTCGTATGGGGGTGGACTTAGACAGGGTCCTGACTCACATGTCATGCATTAGTAATACAATTTAGACAGATTCCTGAACTTCAACAATGAAGTCCCTTTTTCCTTGCTGAAGATCGTTTCTGGCAAAGATGCCTGTACCTCCGTGGGAAAAGCTCTCTTCCTCCTCCTCCTCCCCTCCTCTCCTCCTCCTCCTCCTCTCCTCCTCCTCCTCCTTCCTCTTCTTCTTCTTCTTCTTCTCCATGCCCTGCCTATCACCCAGCAGTGGGCTCATACACGAGTTTATCACTTCCCAAGTCTAGTAGTCTAACAACTGAGTTATGGCTATCCCCATATAACCAGTGACATAAGCTTCAAGTTACCTCAAATGATACATAAGACATTAAATCTCTCCACAACAACCAGAAGTTGACATGGCGTAGGTAGTTTTAGACTACTGGCTTTCCTGTAACCCAGAAAATACAATAAATATTAAAAACAAATTATTCAGTTTACTCAAACAATAATATAGTAATAATAACACATCACCGTAGGAAATATACTGAAAAC
>JAXCGZ010011524.1:0-2500 GCA_037179515.1 Halocaridina rubra
TATAAAAGTAACAAATGTTTTGTTTGAGGATAAATTGTATGATTTGAACTAAGATTAATAAGTTGTTTTTCTGCTTAAATAATATTAGTGTTTTGTTTTAGCATCATTATTATTTGAACTATGATTTAATCTTTAGGTTCATTAAGTTTTTATATTAATTGGTCTCTGAATAGTAATTGCATATCAAGACAGTAACTGTTTCGACTTTACACACAGTAAAACATGTTTTGTTTCAGGAGTAGTTTTAAGGCCAAATTTTAAAATAAATTAATGCCCATAATAATGATAAGAGTAGAAATTATAAGATAAGGTTTCTTATAGAAATTACTATTGATGTTATGGTCTATTGCATTTTACATGTTTATACATGCTAATACTCTACTTAATTGTTTGCTAATGTTCTAAATGAGTCATAATTCTACTGTAATTAACTCAATTTTGTCTTTTAAAGAAACGAGAGAAGTAGATGAATTAATGTTTTGATTTAAACTGACTTTTGATCTTAATTAATGTTTGATATTAGTTACACACTGAAATTATACTATATATATTATGTTTGTGTAATTTGTTTAGGATTCATAGAAATAGGAATTCTTAGAAGATAGCTTAAATAATTCGGCCCCATTTCTATTGTAAACTAATGTTAGCTAGGATATGTCCAAGAGCTCCCGGAAAATTAGCCCATGCTTCGACTGAAATAAGAGATATTTCAGTTTTGGTTGGGAGGGATGTCGTATGACTTCCGTCATGCTGAAGCCAGTCCGTCATGCTGAAGCCAGAATCTGAAACTTGTAACAGATCTTGAGGGGTAACGGTTGGTCGAGGGCACAGATATTTTATTACAATGTTTGTAGAAAGTGTCAAGGAGATATATGACCGGAACCGTGAGACTTAGGATCTGGCATCGAGAAGGGCAGGAAAGGCCAGGAAGTTAACCATTTCCTAAACCTCAAGAAACATAAACCTGTGGCCCGTACGTAAGTACATGCCCTGGAGAGATGCCCAATAGCTCCTCCCCGGAAGTAGGCGGGATTCCACTTTGAACCTGGCGTTGACTGGCAGGACTAGATATCCCTTGATCTCATTGGAGAATTGGATGTCAAGCCACGCCCTGCCCCTGGGGGTATTTCAAGAGCCACCCAGGGCAGAGACAGTTAGTTAGAGTTAGAGACCGGGCCTTGCCAGCAGCAGAGTTAAAACAGTACAGCTGAGTTAGCCTCCCCCTCTTGGGGGTAGGACTCAGGGATTAGTCGTGACAGGAACTGTAGTAATAGGAGCTCTGAGTACATAGATGTTAAAATAAGAATAAACTGTGAATAAGAAGATGTCTTTCACCAACCACGCTACCATAAGTATAAGTATATATACGTAGGAGGAAAATCTCTACGTCAATTATTATTATTATTATTATTATTATTATTATTATTAATATTATTATTATATTCAGATATGATGACGCGTCCCTCTGAATCTATCAGTGGCCACAAATGTATCAAAGCATCTGCTGAGAAGAGCAACACATTGTCTTGGTAGTTCCCACCTCTTCTCTCAGTTGTAATTTGGCAAGAAAACAAAAAATAAAGGAATTTTGGTCCTCCATCCTCTATGATTCATAACATACTCCTATGACATTCTGGGAATATGATGTATTAGTCTCTCTCTCTCTCTCTCTCTCTCTCTCTCTCTCTCTCTCTCTCTCTCTCTCTCTCTCTCTATGACATTCTGGAAATATGATGTGTTAGTCTCTCTCTCTCTCTCTCTCTCTCTCTCTCTCTCTCTCTCTCTCTCTCTCTCTCTCTCTCTCTCTCTCTCTCTCTCTCTCTCTCCAACTCACTATAAAATGGTATCCTAATAAATCTATATTAATGAATGCCTATGAAACCGCGGTGTCGCAGTGTTTAGAGCACTCAACTCGAGTGAAGAGAAATCTGTGCTTAAGCCCACCGCAGAGCCTTAGGAAGAGTATCTAGTCTGACTTCCTCAGTTCAAACCTATCTTTGTCCTTCCTGTTCGAATAGGGATGGATAGTGACATATTAAGTGTCAAATAAATGAAAGCGGTGAATAAGATAGTGAAATTCCTTTTCTTTCACCATCACCCATACCCCAGTAAGGAACAGAGAGTACATGATAGTTATTGTTCCTTCACTAAGGCCGTTTTCACACCAAAGCGGCACGTCGCACGTGGCATGCCACGTGGCACGCCAGTTAAAAACGAACATCCGGAATTATATGAAACCTTTTACACCGAAGTGGTGTGACACATGGGACGTGTCAAGGTACTTTGATGTGAAAGGCTTCATTTATTTTCCGGATGTTCGTTTTCAACTGGCGTGCCTCGTGGCATGCCATGTGCGACGTGCCACTTCGGTGTAAATGCAGCCTAAGGATATCACTTTTAGTCGCCTTCTGTAAATCACGTGATAGGAGAGAATAATATTCTCTCGTTCCTCTCACCTCTAATATCCCGTTGAGTAACTTCCTACAAACTTAGAAATCAT
>JAXCGZ010011524.1:5000-22500 GCA_037179515.1 Halocaridina rubra
TATATATATATATATATATATATATATATATATATATATATATATATATATATATATATATATATATATATATATATATATATATATATATATATATATATATATATATATATATATATCCTAGAGAGAGAGATTGATCATAGGATCCAGGTAGCATGGAACAGCTGGAAGAGAACATCAGGGGTACTATGTGACAAGAAAATCAGTGCTAGAGTGAAAGGAAAAGTGTACAAGTCAGTTGTGAGACCAGCGTTGCTGTACGGTGCGGAGACGTGGCCTGTGAAAAAGGTTCAAGAAAGGAAGATAGATGTCGCAGAAATGAGAATGCTGAGGTGGATGTGTGGGGTGACGAGGGAGGACAGGATACGAAATGACCAGATCAGAGGTACAGTGAAGGTGGTGGAGGCGTCGGCGAAAGCGCAGGAGAGGAGATTACAGTGGTTCGGTCATGTGAAGAGGAGAGATGAAGACTACGTAGGTGTGAGAGTGATGGAGATGGACGTGGAGGGCAGACGTAGACGAGGAAGACCTAAACTACGGTGGAAGGACCGACTGAAGGAGGATCTCAGAGAGAGACAGCTGGAGGAGGAGCAAGTGATGGACCGGAACCAGTGGAGACGACTAGTGAAGAGATGCGACCCCATATGAAAATGGGAACGCAAATAGAGGAAGAAGAAGATATATATATATATATATATATATATATATATATATATATATATATATATATATATATATATATATATATATATATATACGTGGCTCAGTCGGTAGCGTCTCCGACTCTGAGGCGTCAGGTCGAGGGTTCGCGCCCCGTCACGGTCTGAGGTTAGCAAAGGCATGCACTCAGCGTAAGGATTACATCTGCCGAAACAAGTCCTTCGCAAGAAGGCAACCGTCCTAGCCCTTGGTAGATAAGGGAGTCCGTGACGTAAAACCGGAACATATGTATATATATATATATATATATATATATATATATATATATATATATATATATATATATATATATATATATATATATATATATATATTTTCGTTGTTTTTTTTAATGGGCTTTTCCTTCCATATATATATATATATATATATATATATATATATATATATATATATATATATATATATATATATATATATATATATATATATATATATATATATCTATATATATATATATATATATATATATATATATATATATATATATATATATATATATATATATATATATATATATATATATATATATATATATATATATATATATATATATATATATATATATATATATATATATATATATATATATATATATATATATATATATTATATATATATATATATATATATATATATATATATATATATATATATATATATATATATATATATATATATATATATATATATATATATGTATATATATATATATATATATATATATATATATATATATATATATATATATATATATATATATATATATATATATATATATATATATATATATATATATATATATATATATATATATATATATATATATATGTAGTTCAGTCTGACAAGATATCAAGATTACCACAATATCATTTAAGGTATTGAATTAGGCACAAGTGATCACTTTTCAAGCAACTTTATGTATCGAAAATGAACAGACCAAAAGTATCACACTACACGAAAAAGGCGGCAATACAGAGTCAGTGTTGCCATAAAACAAAAAACCAAAACAATGTACAGTTCGTTATGACCAAAAGAAGCAAAATTAAGGGATCACTTTACAACAACAAAAAAATTATTAATAAATAAAGTGAATATATATATATATATCAATTAATAAATACATTAATATATAAATAAAGAAGACATATATCATACCACTACAACACTCCAAATAAAGAAAGAAAATACACTATGCCACTTCATATATATATATATATATATATATATATATATATATATATATATATATATATATATATATATATATATATATATATATATATATATATATATATGTATTAGTTAGGCATTAAAAGTAGTTTTCTTTGGTGCACTTTAAGTTTTCTATATTTTTTGAGCGTAAACTATATTACTATCTTACCCATAACACTAGTTTTTCGACTCCCGCTCCCTCTATGCAACGTTCAGGGAATCACACCTTAAACTGATAATGCAGTCTCAAACTTTGTAATATTCCTTTTTTGTCATTTTTGAAGTGTATCAGTCACCGTCAAGATATGTCTTCAAGATCCTCTTAAAGATATCAACATTACTCTTCTCTTTAATCTCTTTGGGAAGACAATTACAGCTACACTGAATATTCTTGGATATTCAGCTCCAGTAGTGGAAGGACCTCTCTCTCTCACTCTGCCAGCAGCCAATAGCAGAAGCCGACTCCACCCAGCAGCCAATAGCAGAAGCCTACACCACCCAGCAGCTTACCTGGCACAGGGGACCCCGAGACCAAAGCATACTAACTCCCAACAACAGTAATTGAAGCCTCTTCGCCTCCTCCACTCCATCCCTGTCTGAGGTGGAAGCTTCCACAAGGAAATATAACCTAAGTATATCTGTTTTCTTTTCTTCCTCTCTCACGAGAGCCAAAGAGAGAAACAGAAAGATTGCCTTGTTTTGTTGAATTTTTGTGCTTTTGTGTTCTTTTGTCTAATTGAACACACATTATTGTGTTTTAGTGAAAACAAGTGACTGTGTGTGTGATATACTCTAAGTAATTTTGCCTGCTCTTCTCTCTCTTTTATAAGAGTTGGGAAGAGAAGGGAAATAGAAAGTGTTCAGGCTTCTAATTGTTTTTATATCTTTTGTGATAGGTAGTTGAAGCCTCTTCCTACCAACAAAGTGAACTTCACCTCCTCCACTCCATCCCTGACCTGAGGGGGAAGTCTTCACAAGGATATATAACCTAAGTATATCTGTTTTCTTTTCTTCCTCTCTCACGAGAGCCAAAGAGAGAAACAGAAAGATTGCCTTATTTTGTTGTCTTCTTGTGCTTGTGTTTTTTGTTTAATTGAACACACATTATTGTGTCCTGAGCAAATCTCTGTTTTCACTTCCCTCTCCCACGAGAGTTGGGAAGAAAGATAGAAGACTGTATAAGTGATTAAGTGTTGTAGTGTTGCAATTAAGTGAAGTGATCAAGCCATAAGGCCCCTATACTGCATTAATCAAATTGACAAACAGTGCAAATAACATATAAATAGTGAAATCTGTGATATCCATGACTAGTTGCTAGTCATGGCCTCAGCCGCTTCTCTTGCTTCCCCCCCAGAGGGGGGAATGGAACTCGACCCCCCTCAAGAGGGGTGGACGGTTGTGGGAAAGAAGAGGGCAAGGACAGCCTCTAACAGTAGCCATGAGAGTGCTGCTGCCCCAGTTCCCCCCCCAGCCCCGAAGTCTGATAGAGAGCCCATTTCCAAGTTCAAAGTTGAGGCTCCTTCCATGAAAGAGGCATATGACCTCATCAGAGAGTTGGAAGACCAACTCACCGAGCATGGCTGCAAAATAAAGCCTAACGTACAGGGTGACTTCATTATCCACCCAGCCTCAGCAGAAGCCGCAAAGAAGATCCGCAGCCTAGGCTCACCACACTTGATAGAGTTGAACCCTGCACTAAAAATAAGAAAATACATAGTCATTGGCTTCCCTGTTGCTTGGTCAGTTGACCTTCTGACCAAGCAAACGTACATTACGGCTGCCTCACGTTGCTCCTCCAAAATAGAGGGCCAAACCGTTCCATCAAAGCAGGTTCTGGTCCACATCTGTGGTCCACCCCCTTCACAAGTAAACCTCGGCATCTGGGGCAAGTTCTACATAAGAGAGTACACCCCAGAACCCCTAAGATGTTTCCGGTGCCAAAGATTTGGGCACCACAGGAATACTTGCCATTTCCCAGAGAGATGTGGAATCTGCAGTGGGAAACACTCCACCGACCGCTGCCTTACAAAATTCAAGGCAAAAGAAGCAACAGTTGCCAAGTGCCCGAACTGCAAAGGGAACCATCACGCATGGAACAACCGCTGCCCAGAAAGGCTGAAGAGGATTCCTCAAAGAACCCCTCCTTCTGCCCCTGTCACCAATCACACCACCCCCAACTTCACCCCAGCTCCTCCCCCCACCTCCAATCCTTGGCAAATGCCCCCTCCTGCCCCACTCACACCTAACCTCCCCAACCAAAACCCACCACACTACACCAACCCAGCTCCTAACACACAGATCACACCTCCTACAGCTCCCACCCCCACACCAACTCCATCCACCCCATCACACAACACTCACACTCCTACCATCCCCCCAAACAACACTCACACTCCCATCAACCCCACACGCAACACTCACACCAACACCTCCACCCCACGCAACACCCAAACACACAATGCAGTCACACGTAACACCCAGAACACTCAGACCACACACACACCCACTCACCACACTAGGTCCCGGGACCCTAGACAAAACTCCCACACCCCCATACCTAAACAGCCTATCCAGACACCTTCCTCTGCCTCCTCTTCCAAACAGCAAACCCTCTTCACAGTAAACGAGCTCACCAACCTTCTCATTCAAGCCGTACAGGCAGCCGTCCGACTCCTCGATACCAGAGCCACCACCCAAGATGCCTACAATCAAGTCGTCGAAGTAGCCCACTCCGTTGTCGCCAACGCCCTCGTCTCCAGAACCCACCAGCAGCCTCAACAACCCACCACTCCTACCACCTCCACCTCCTCAAATCATCAAGATGTCTAATCTCGGGATCCTACACTGGAACGCCCAGGGTCTCAAACACAAGGTACAACATCTTGAAGGCATAGCCAAGACTGACAACATTGATGTCATCATGGTTCAAGAAACCCTGTGCACAGAGCAACACCCTCCAAAAATCTCAGGATACAATGGATTCTACCAGCACTGGTCTCCAGGGGAGAACAGAGGCAGCGCCACCTTCATCAGGAAAAACCTATTAGCAAAGGAAATAACCCGACCGGTCTGCTGTGGCGAAGATGTCGACGTCCTCGCTGTTAACATCCAACTTCAAGGCAGCTGCATAGACCTGTACAACATTTACAGACCACAGAAAGGTAGCTTAGACCTGACTACCCTCTTCGGGCTAACCAGTCATCGTGACTTGGTAATAGGAGGCGACTTCAACGCGCACCACCCAAGATTCAGGTATGAGCGCCCCTGTGCTGCAGGCAGACACATCATGAGCCTGCTGAATGACCAAGAAGATGTCTCCCTGCTCAACGATCATGAGCCAACACACGACAGAGGTGGAATACTGGACCTCACCTTTGTCTCCAATTCCCTAAAGCAGGACGCCACATGGAGAGTTCATCCCCTGGTCACAAGCGACCACTATGGGATCCATCTCACACTGCCAATTCCTGAAATCTTCCAAATCCCTGCTCCTCCCCCTCGATGGAATTTCAAGAAGGCCGACTGGGGCCGATTCCAGGAGCACCTCAGCAATTGGTTTTCAGCCTACGTACCATCTGAAGACATCGACCAAGCAGAGGCCGAGCTAGTCAATGCCCTGCAAGCCGCAGCAAACTCCTCCATACCCCTCTGCAAACCACAACACACCACTCATCGGGACAGATGGTATTACTGTGACAGAGTTAAAGAACTCAACCACCGGCTCAACGTCATTCGGAAAATGCACAGGAAACGTCGCACTGAAGACTCCTACCGCACTCTCCAAGCAGTCAAACAACATGTCCATGAAGAGACTCGCAACATCAAGAGGAATAAATGGCTAGAGTGGTGTTCCAACCTAGATGCTCACACCTCTGTGGGCCAGATGTGGAGGAGCATCAACTCCTTTGCTAAAGGAAAACCTCCTAAAATCACCCCCCACAGGGATCCTAGCAGGGCAGCAGAAGAACTCGCCATCAAATTCGCGGATAGAGCAAGCTCTAACCAGCTCCCCATCACCACCAGAGCAACACTCCAGGACCTCACCACTGCAAGATGGGAAGAAATAGAAGAGGCCATCAACACTGAAGATGAAACAGATGCTCCATTCTCCCTGACTGAGCTACTAAGAGTAAGCAAAAGCACTAAGAACACAGCCCCAGGTGCCGACAGAATAACATACACAATGATCCAAAAAATGGGGCCCCAAGGGGAGCTTGCTCTACTCTCTCTGATCAATTTGACATACACACGAAGAATCAGACCAGCCTCATGGAACAGAGCAGACATTCAGCCCATCCCAAAACCACAGGACCCTGACAACCCTCGCCCCATCTCCCTCCTAAGCTGCCTGAGCAAGACGGCAGAAAAGATGGTACTTAACAGAGTCCGCTGGAAATGCCCACCCTTCCCAGAAAACATGTTTGCCTACCAGCCTGGCTTAGGCACCTCAGAATGCATAGCCTCCATGCTATCATTTCTCAACAACAGCCGTGGTTACATCGTTTTTCTAGACCTAGAGAAGGCCTTTGAACTAGCCAATGTGCCGGCAATACTCTCTGCTCTCGTATCCAAGCAGATCAAAGGTAACCTTCTCTCGTGGATCAAGCAGAGTCTACAAAATCGTAGTGCACGAGTCAAAGTAGATGGGCACTACTCCACCTACAAAAACCACGAAAATGGGACCCCCCAAGGTGGAATCCTTAGCCCCTTCCTATTTAATTGTCTCATGGAAAAACTCATGCACATCGCACTACCGCATGGAGCCAAACTCTTCATCTATGCGGACGACTTTGCCCTTGTCACAATAGGACACAGAAACTCTAACAAGACACAGCGCTGCCTCACCAAGATTCACCGAGCCTCCATCTCCCTTGGAGTAAGAATCAATGCCCGCAAAACCAAGGCCCTTCCCATCCACCAGCGGAGACCAGACACTAATCTGGTCATAGGTAATGAACCTGTGGACTGGGTTACCAAACACCAATACCTGGGTGTAATCATCGACCAAGGACTAACCTTTGGACCAGAAATTCAATACTTGCGCGACAGGTGCAGCCAGCGACAAGCGATCCTTCGTCGGATGTCGGGCCTCTACGATGGTGCATCATTTAATGTCCTCAGAACCTTCTATGTACAAGCCATACGCAGCCTCATTGACTATGCTTGTCCCACACTCTGGCTACTAAAAGACCGACAGTGGGACAAAATAGAAGTAATTCAAAACAACGCCACACGTACCATGCTAGGAGCCCCCATGTGGACCAAGAGAGAAAACCTCCAGATGGAATCGGGACTCATTCCACTCAAACTCAGAGCTCAGCAAAGACTGACCCTCCTTGTGGCCAAAACCACCACTGCCCAACATAAATGCCTAGCTGGCACAAATCTCCATCTAGCCCTCAATTGCCAGCCCAACCACCATCCTAGAACCTGGGCAGCCAAGGTCTGCGCTAGCCTGCAAGCACTGCCAGTCAGGGAGAGCATCCTAGCCAAGATACAAGACACACCGCTTCCTGAATACAGATGCCCACCCCCATGGAATGACCAACCACTCGATATAAAGATCGAGCTCCCTGACAACCCCAAAAGCTTGGTAAATCCGCTTGTCCTTAAAAACATATATAAGGACAAAATACAGAGCTGGAGCAGGCCAAACTCTCAAGTCTACTACACTGACGGTTCAGTAAACCAAGATACTGGAGCCTCAGCCGCTGCCTTCATCACTGGAAACCACGTCCTATCCTGGAGACTGTCAAACTCCTGCTCATCGCTCCAGACTGAGCTTGTGGCCATAGCCAACGCCCTTGACTGCTTCATCCAGCAAGAAGCTGACCATGCCCTTATTCTCTCTGATTCTAAAGGTGCCTTACAGGCCATCAAGAAGCCACTCCTCAGAGACAATATTCGCATCATCACGACCATCCTCAGCCACTACCACAGGATAACCAGCCTTGGAAAAGCCATCACTCTTGCCTGGATTCCCAGCCACGTCGGCATCAAGGGAAATGAGGAAGCCGATCAAGCCGCCAAACAAGCCACTCTCAGAGCAGAAATCCAGATATCTCTGTCTCCTGGGATGCAACAGATTAAAAATAAAGCCACCAAGTCACTCCTTAACACCTTAATAACTAAACACAACCTGTGCACAGACATTGGCTCCCCCTCCACCTGGTGGTACAAAGCCACCACTGATCTTCGGCGTATCACCCTGCCGAAGAGCCTTCGACGAAGCACTGAGGTCAATGTGTACCGTCTGAGACTTGGGTACAAGTGCACCTGGCAAATAGTAGAGAATATCATCAAGGAATGCACCTTTTGCCAGGTAGCCTCACCACATCCACTGCTACACTACATCCTGGAATGTGATTCTTTTTCAGAGATTCGACGGAAAACTGGTGCCCCCGCAACATCTAGCGAAGACCCAAATGCCCTTCAGGTTGCTAGCTCCATCATCAGACTAGCAACAAATAACCACATGAACAGTCTATCAAATATTATCAGACAATACCCTCCACCAAGATAGCCATGCAATAACTCTTTCTCTCTCCTCCAAAACAGGAATTCATTTATGTTGTTTGATGTAAACTAATAATTCACAACTGAATATTTATGCTCTCCGTTATCTTTACAGTTTGGCACAATCTCACCTGCGGGCCAATTAGGAAAGTCCGATCATCACCAATAACAAGAATTCACCCCACCTCCTCACCAACAGGAAAGCCCATTCGCCAGCAAGAGCGAATACCACGTACACTCCGAAGAAAATCTCACCCCACCTGCGGGCCACAAGTGGAAGGTCCGCTCACCCTCAAGGGTGAACATCCAACAAAAAAAAAAAAAAAGCTACACTGAATATTCTTGGATATTCATCACACATCTTTTATTATCCCTTCACATCTGACAAGTCATTACACTCTCCATCTCTGTTCCTATTTATTTTATGTATTCTTCGTGCCCAGGCCCGATGAGGGTGTTTTATTTTATAATTTTTCTGGCCCGTCCTGGTGTCACAATCATAAAAGAAAAAAAATTCTTGGGGCCGATGTTTTTGAAAGCTCTAAAACCCAACTGTAGATTACATCTTGGTTCCTCTAATATAAAACGATCATAATTGCATCTGAAAGTTATTGTAGTTTCCGTATGAAAATCTCGCTGTAGTTTCCTCATGAAATCCGAATTTCCATGTTTAATGGCTTGATACATCACGACGGAAATCTTGAATACAATTCTGGTTTTAATAGTTTATAGTTCAATGTTTACAAGATATCAAGATTACCACAATATCATTTAAGGTATCACAATACGAAAAAGTCATTTAATTTTAAGCAATTTTATGTATAAAAACATGAACAGACCAAAAGTATCACACTAGACGAAAAAGGCGGCAAATACAGAGTCAGTGTTGCCATAAAACAGAAAACCAAAACAACGTACAGTTCGTTATGACAAAAAGAAGCAAAATTAATGGATCAGTTTAGAACAACAACAAAAATATTAATAAATAAAGTGAAAATATATATATCAATTAATAAATAAATTAATATATAAATAAAGAAGACATATATCATACCACTACAACACTCCAAATAAAGAAAGAAAATACACTATGCCACTACAACACTCCCATGCCAGTACAGGAGTACAGTAGTTTTTAACACTGATAATAGAAAATATAGATATATAATATATATATGTGGAGACCTATATATATACAAAAATACAAATTAATAATATACATAATCAGGGTTACGATTAAATCTAACTCGACGAGATTTCGTAACAACAGATTGAGGTATTTTCTCTTCAATAACATCTTCATTATCAATATTTTCAGGAATAGATGCACTACTAGGAATTAATGTATCAGAATCTGTGTCATTTGTGGAATTAGAATCAGAAAAATCATTATTTATACTTGGTTCAATCACATCAGAATTGACAGCTTCTGGCACAGAATCATTATTTACAGTAGGTTCTGTCTCATTAGAACTGATAGTTTTTGGTATTGAGGCAGGTTTCAATCTATCTACAGATACAGTAGTTAAATTTCCAGAAAGCTGACGTAGAATAAAATATTTATCACCACGTTCCACAACTTCAAGTGGACCAAAGTAGGGAGCCTCTAAAGGGCGACGTACACGATCCACTCTAACCCAAACATGTGTACATGATTCAAGATCTTTTGGAACATAAGGTTTAACGGAGGATGAATGAAGGTATCCATAAGAGGATTCAGAAAAATCTAATTCACGCATTCGAGATACAAATTCAGAGACAATTTCTTTTTGTTGTGCAAAAGAAGGAATTTCAGTTGTTACCATGATTTTAGGACTAAGTAGCATACTTCCTGTTACCAAAGTAAATGGAGAAACTCCAGACTCTGTGGGGACACATCTTAAACCTAAAAGTACTATTGGTAAAGAAGCAAGCCAATCATCTTTACATGCCATCAGAGATACTTTCAATACTCTATGTGATCTTTCAACCATGCCATTGGATTGAGGGTGATATGAAGTGGTACGCAGTCTATGAAATCCAATTATAGAGGAAAGTTGCTGAAATAATGCAGATTCAAATTGAGCACCTCTATCAGTAAAAACATATAATGGCACTCCAAAACGAGATACCCAACCTTTAATAAAAGCAAAAGCAACAGTGGTAGCAGAAATATCTGTGATGGGGATGGCTTCCAACCATCTAGTAGATCTGTCAATACAGGTAAGAACGTATTGTTCTGGTGCTGTAAAAGACTGGTCAGGGACTTTACTAGGAGGGAGAGGACCAACAATATCTAAATGTACAAATTCAATTCTCCCAAAAGGTGCTGTAAAATTTGTAATAGGAGCACGGGTATGGCGGTGCACTTTAACCTGCTGACAAGAAGTACACTCTTTAGTCCAATTTCGAATATCTCGATCCATATTAGGCCAAAAGTACCTAGCTTTGATAAGGCGCAACGTACCTTTGACTCCTGGATGTGAAATGTTATGCATAAGTTGAAATACTGATTTACGACAAGCTAAGGGAAGAAATGGTCTTGGATGGGGTGTTGACACGTCACAATATAAGTCATGATTCTGAATTTTGAAAATTTTCAGTCTCTCTTCGTAATTAAGAATTTCTGTGTCAGTGGATTGGCTCTTAGCTATACTGGTTAAATCACGTAAGTCCACTGAGACAGAAGATACAGATAATGGTCTGGAAAGACAATCTGCTACAACATTGTCTGCACCCTTGATATGTACAACATCTGATATACACTCGCTAATTAAAGACCAATATCGTTGCTGTTTATCTGACTTGGCTGTATGAGGATTCTTAAATGCAAAAACAAGGGGTTTATGATCAGTAAATAAAACGGTTTCACGTCCTTCAATTACATGCTTAAATTTTAGTACAGCCAGATACGCAGCAAGCAGTTCTCGGTCAAAAGTAGAATAACACCTCTGAGTTTCTGATAATTTCTTCGAAAAGAATTCAATAGGGACAAATTTACCATCCTGAATTTGGTGTAACGCAGCTCCAGCTGCCCCTTGGGAACAATCAGTTACCAGATGCAGTGGAGAATTACACTTACTAGTGAAATATGCAATGGTACAAACATTGTTAAGTGACTCTTTAGCACTTACAAAGGCAGATTCTGCTTCCGAATTCCATACTAGTTCTTTAGATTTAGGTTGTAATCTAATTAATTAGGTCAAAGGATATACAACATCAGCAAAATGCGGTACCATTTGTCTATAGTAATTGAGCATTCCTATAAACCTACGTAAGGCAGCAGAATCTGCTGGCTTAGGAATATCAACAATATCTGTCTGTTTATGAGAACCAGGTTTTAAACCATTAGCAGTGATCAAATATCCTAAATATTCGATTTCATTTTTAAAGAATTCACATTTATCAATAGAAATTTTAAGATTATTAGAGCTTAGGATTTCAAATACTATAGACAAATGTTTCTTGTGCTCTTCTGTATTCTCTGAAAATATCAGAATATCATCCAGGTAAATAAATACAAAATCAAGGTTTCTAAATAAATTGTTCATCAAACGCTGAAAAGTGGCAGGGGCATTCCGAAGACCATAAGGCATATATAAATATTCAAATAGCCCAAAGGGTGTGGTTACTGCTGTCTTTTCAACATCTGAAGGATTCATAGGGATCTGGTGATAGGCTTTAAACAAATCAATTTTACTGAATATCTTTTTCTTGTAAAGCTTTAATGACACACTACTAATATGTGGTAAAGGATATTTATCTGGCTTGGTCAAAGTATTAAGTTGCCTAAAATCACCACATACTCTCCACTCTCCTGGCTTAGGTTTAGGAACTAAATGAATGGGTGAAGCCCAAGGTGATTTAGAAGGTTGTACAATTCCCATATCCAACAACTGCTTAAATGCTTCCTTGGCGGCAGAATATTTGTCTGGAGCCAACGGACGACATCTAGCAAATGTCGGAGGAGAACTCCCTGTATCTATACAATGAAAAAACATTAGAATTCTTGAAATAATTATTAGCTGTAAGAGGCTTAACACAGGACAAGAGTGAGGGAAAATCTTGGAACAACTGTTGTACAAAATCAGGTAACTAGTTCAAATTATTAATCACATAAGAAACATTATGATTTGCAATATCACCTTTTACAGAACATTGTGTTATACTGTCATGTAAAGTTTTATTCTTACAATCAATAAACAATCCAAAATTGCAAAGAAAATCATTACCTAATAAAGGTGTACATACATCTGCAACAACAAATGTCCAATTAAATCGACGGCGCAACTGCCGAATATCAAGGTCAAGAATAATTTCACAATAAACTTTTATTGACTCACCAGTGGCCGTAGAATTATTAACTGCTGTTGGCCTTAATAAAATTTCTGAAACATACTTATATGGAATAATGGAGACTGCAGCTCCTGTATCCACAGTGAAGACCATGTCACTACAACCAATTTTGGCTACAACCTGTAGAAGTGGCAGAACAGAAGTGGCCGTAGCTACAATTTTCTCTTCTGTCTGCTTTATTAGTTTTCCGAACTAGGAAAATTCCGTGCGGGCGATGAGGACCTAGACGTTGATGCTGGGGACGGCGCTCTAGAAGAATCCTTCATCTGGATATTTTGAGATTTATTCGGCCATTGGCACCACTGCTTGCACCATTTAGCCCGAGTTCCATAATATAAATGGGCACGACAAACTTTTGGACGTTGATTTTGATGGAACGGTAGCACTCCTAGGCCTACAGGTGGATTCTTGGAAATTGATACATATTGGGATGTACTAGCTTGGCAAAAAACTGACGACTGATCAACAACATTAATGGGTTTAGCCCTATTATTATTTTGAGAAAATACCACTAGTTCATCTGCAAGCTTGCCTAAAGCTGGTAAATCCATATTTTGCTGAGAGGCTAAAACTGCCGAAATACTACCGGGAACTGCTTGCAAGAATTTATGTTTCACTAGGTCATCTGTTACTCCTAATTTAGAAGCAGTTCTGCGAATTTCTTCTAAATAAACTGAAGTGCTTGCCATGCATTACTGTATTACTTATCAAATCATTGAGAAGTTCAGGCTTGGTCTGTTCAAAAAGATTTGTGAGGTATGCTTTAATTATATCATAGTCTCTCCTATTTAAAGTGTCTTGGGGAACCCGTTCTACAACAGTAGGGGGCAAGGCAGATAACACATGGAAAAATTTTGTTTCACTGGATTTCACATTAGCTAAGCCAAATTGAGCTTCAAGAACAGAAAACCACCCTGAAACGCAGGTGTCCATGAATGCAGGGGCTTTCACTGCTATGTGCCTGACAGCACTAGACTTATCATCATCAGAATCGGGCATTGTTTATGACAGCTTATCTTGGAGTACAAATACTGAAAGAAACCTAGGCCTTGCCTACCGGTATGATGCTGAAGAAATTTTGTCACTTAGGCCTATCTTGTCAATTACAAATAGCTTGTCACTCCTATATCTTGTCACTCCTATATCTTATCACTACGGTGGTCACCACTTTATAGTTCGATGTTTACAAGATATCAAGATTACCACAATATCATTTAAGGTATCACAATACGAAAAAGTCATTTAATTTTAAGCAATTTTATGTATAAAAAAATGAACAGACCAAAAGTATCACACTAGACGAAAAAGGCGGCAAATACAGAGTCAGTGTTGCCATAAAACAGAAAACCAAATCAACGTACAGTTCGTTATGACAAAAAGAAGCAAAATTAAGGGATCAGTTTAGAAAAAAATAAATAAATTAATAAATAAAGTGAATATATATATATATATATATATATGTATCAATTAATAAATAAATTAATATATAAATAAAGAAGACATATATCATACCACTACAACACTCCAAATAAAGAAAGAAAATACACTATGCCACTACAAGTTAACCAATGTAGTTTTTTTTAAATCTATTCAGATAACTATACATGGGGACATGTGCACATGGGCACTCCCAGTGATACTGCAGTTATTAAACATTACAATCTATGGTAGGAATTTGGTCATGTATAAATAATATATTAAATACAATGCAGTTGCATCAGTACAGGAGCAATTCTGTCACGTGTAGGCGTACCCTTTATTAGTCGAGCAGCTCTATTCATGGCTTACTGTAGCTTTGCGCAGTAGATAATTTGGTAATCCATAGTACAATGAATTACAGTATTCAAGTCTACTGATGACTTGACTGTGAATAAGCTTTCTTAGCGAAGATTCATCAATATATTTCTTGGCAGTAATGTACATATTTTTCTGTTGAGAATACAAAGATGATGATGATGATGATGATGATATATTGTTGTTGTTGTTGTTGTTGTTGTTGTTGTTGTTGTTGTTGTTGCTTCTTCTTCTTCTTCTTCTTCTTCTTCATCTTCTTCTTGTTCTTCTTCTTCTTCTTCTTCTTCTTCTTCTTCTTCTTCTTCTTCTTCTTCTTCTTCTTCTTCTTCTTCTTCTTCTTCTTCTTCTTATTATTATTATTATTATTATTATTATTATTATTATTATTATTATTATTATTATTATTATTATTATTATTATTATTATTATTATTATTATTATTATTATTATTATTATTATTATTATTAATAATAATAATAATAATAATAATAATAATAATAATAATAATAATAATAATAATAATAATAATAATAATAATAATGGGCTGTGGCACTCCAGCAGTGCCATCTGAACGGTCGCTAGCTCCCTCGTCATTGCCCATAGAGCAAAGTAATCCCCCTATTTGTTTTCCTTTCTTGATGTCGGCTACCCCCCAATTAAAGGGGGAAACAGCCAAGGTATATGTATGTATGTATGTATTATTATTATTATAATTATTATTATTATTGAACAAATTTTTAAATAGAAATGATTTTTCATTGTAAAAAGGCTTTTTAACCTAAAAAATAATTAGCATATATTGTTATACATTTGTGTCAAAGAATATAAATATGTATAATATATCTAACTCGCTTATTACTTTAATAATTATTCTGTATTTATTTTTTCATTTCTTTTTTTATATTATAATCGAAAAAGTATAACAGATATTTTAGGCATATATAACCATTGAAAGTTACATAAGCCAGACCGACTTAACAACTAACTGTAGTTCACTCAGTAGAAATATTTGAAATTGGACAATTATTCGATGCCGTTTGGGTGCTGACGCTTTGGCGCAATTCGCTGTGTGTCTGTTATATTATGTTAGATTTGGTTGTCAAAATATGAAAATATATATAGCGCCAGCCAATTAGATTGTCGCCAAATAGTTTTAGCTCCCAAACAGCTGGCGCCAAAATGGCTAAGCCGAAATGAACCAAACCAGTATACATTCTACTGACTATCACGATCATTGTCAGGAAGTTGACGAATGTTTTCCCTGGGTGACACTGTATTTACTGGTATGGTGCAGAGGTTCTTCACCTTTTAAGTGAGGTAACCGTATTTTTCCTGTCTTTGGAGTACTAAATATTCATAAAAATCTTTTTCCCAATCTGATTGAAGTAAAACACCCACATTAACCATTTATATTAGTCAAAGCTTATTCATATAATATTTTGTATCATGTATTATACATAAAAGAGTAGTCACCGTGGCTCAAACGGCAGCGTCCGCGACTTTGAGGCGTCAGATCAAGGGTTCGCGCCCCGTCACGGTCTGAGGTTAGCAAGGGCATTCACTCAGGGTAACGATTGCATCTGCTGAAACAAGTCCTTCTCAAGAAGGCAACCGTCCTAGCCCTTGGTAGAAAAGGGAGTCCGTGACGTAAAACCGGAATAAACAAACAAACAAAGTATTATCCATAAAAGAGTTACAAATAACGTCAAAAGAAATCTTATCATTTCAATGGGATTAATGACTTCCCAGAGACAATACACAAATCTATTTAGACTAATTGATTTATACCTTATATAAAGATAATCGCAAATCCTCTTCCAAATGGAATATCAATAATTTTTTTTTTTATTGTCGAGAAAGCACTTTCGCATTTGTATGTCGATCCCCTCCCCCCAAAAAAAACCCCAAAAGCCACTGCAGATTTTTTTTTTTTTTTTTTACAATGTGGAGATGCCCGAACTTTGAATAGAGATTCGTGTAAGAAAAGGCAATTTATAGGTAAATATGACTGTATATCTCTAACTTCTACTCAAGCAGCTGCTATTTCATTCATCTTGAAAATTTGTTCCAGTTTATTGATAGTAAAGTCCCCATAATTCAAAGTTACTTCAAATTTTGGAACCTCGATATATTTCAGGCAAAGCCTTGGCAGGTATTTCTACTGACGAAGCTACATAAGTTTTAATATTCAACCATTAGTAAAAGGCATGCATTCAGGGTAGCGATTACATCTGCCAAAACAAGTCTTCAGCAAGAAGGCATTCGTCCTAACCCTTTGCAAAAAAGGGAGTCCGTGACGTAAAACCGAATCATAGTAAAAGGCAAAGAATTCTTACCTGCTATATATGATAAAATAAATTATATTTCAGTCTCTATTTCTTTATTGTTATTTTTTTATAGTTCGACCAATTTTTTTTTTCTGGAATTCTAGTTTCTTTTTCAATCTTCAGGAATTTTTTAGCTTTCCTAGAATTAATATTATTTTCTTGCAGTACGTTTTCTTGATATAAAAAGTATATAGCACAAGTACCATCATTATTATATTTCCGGTTTTACGTCACGGACTCCCTTTTCTACCAAGGGCTAGGACGGTTGCCTTCTTGCAAAGAACTTGTTTTGGCAGATGTAATCGTCACCCTGAGTGCATGCCCTTGCTAACCTCAGACCGTGACGGGGCGCGAACCCTCGACCTGACGCCTCAGAGTCGTCGACGCTACCGCTTGAGCCACGTTGACTACTACCATCATTATTATTATATCTTGAGAAATAATCGCTCTACCAAAATCTCTGAAATGAATTAACTTTTTATATCCGCAAGTATTTCGTAGCTTCTTTCATCTTCTTGATCACGCTGTTTCCCCCTTTAAGACCTTGGCCAGATTTCTTAAGCAGTGTATGGCTAGGATCCCACGTGGGATCCTAG
>JAXCGZ010011524.1:27500-45000 GCA_037179515.1 Halocaridina rubra
ATTTATTCCTTACTGGCGGTGTGACAGTATACATTTACTGGTATTATTTTAGAAGAGGGGATTCTTCTCTTACAATAATAAAACCGCATTTTTCTGATAGTTTTGGTTGTGAAATAAACGAATCTGAATTCCATTTCTGGCGCAATAAACATTGTTCCCCTAAGGGGGTCCGGGGGGCGTAGCCCCCGCTTAGAGAAAATATAACCCCTGGTTAGGACAGATGCGTTCCCCTAGAATAGGTTAGTTTTGGTTAGATTTGGTTTGGAATCACCAATATTTTCTTTTTTTTTTTGCGCCAGAAATGGAGTTCAGATTAATTTATTTCACAACGGAAACTATCAGAAAAATGTTTTTTTTTTTTTTAATTGAAAGACAAAAATCCCCTCTTCTAAAAATTTACCCAAGTAGCTTTTACATGTTTTTGAGGAATTCGCATTTCTTATTGTTTAAAAACGGTGATATCAATTTCCATCGTATAAGGTTAGGTTAGGTTAGGTTGCAGGTACGTAATAATTACTTTTATTATTGTTTCGCGTTGAGAACTAATGACCAACAAATATAAAATTTTAATCATATTCAAAATCCGTGTAAATGATACAAATTAACCAAATTTGTGAAGAAAATTAAAGATATAATATTAAGAGAACTTACAAATAAATTTTCAGTACTAATTGCTTATCGACAGTTGAATATAATAATGCTAACTTTAAGTCCAAAAATTGCAGTAGTGACTATTGTCAGATTGAATATAAAACTAAGGATTGGATATAATCAACAAATTCTGGTATTATCAACAAAATCAGGGTATTATCAACAAATTCAGGGTATTATCAACAAATTCTTTGTAAATTCTACAGATTTTCTTGAACGTTATATTTTCAACCAAAATATTTTCTGCCATTTTGTTACTATTAATCCTCATAATGGGGGTGAACACACAGGTTGGAGCTGAGGATTTAAGGCTGGGTGCTATCCCTATCACCTCTCGGTGGTTCGTACGCTGTTCTTTCACCTCCTAAGTCAAGTGATTACCTAATTGTGATTACCTAATTGTGTTTACGGGAAAGAGCCCAAAGCTCGTATCTTCCCGTCTCCTGATCGGTTCCATTTTATACTTAGTGATACTTATCATACCTGTTCTTAAAACTATGGATTGAGATAGCATTAACTACCTCCTCGCTTAGCGAATTCCAATTATCAACTACTCTTACACTGAAAAAGTATTTCCTTACATCCTGCAAAGAAGTTTTCTTACGAAGCTTCAAACTATGACCTCTAGTTCTAGAGCCAGCCATATCAAAATATCGATCCCTATCCACTCTATCATAACCATGAAGGAATTTAAAGACTGTCACCATATCCCCCCCTCACTCTTCTAGCTTCGAGTGATGGTAAGTCTAATTCCCTCAGCCTCTCATCATAACTGAGATTGCGTATTTCTGGCACCAGTTTCGTGGCATGTCTTTGAACTTTTTCAAGCTTAGCTATGTGCTTTTTCAAGTGCGGATTCCAAAAGGGGGCTGCATATTCGAGTTTTGGCCTCACATAGGTCACATAAATATTTCTGAACATTTCCTTGTCCATGTGCCTGAAGGCTACCCTTACATTTGATAAGAATGCATATGCTGCCCTTACTATGCCATTTATATGTATTTCTGGAGACAAATCTGCCAGTGTTCTAACCACTGTGTTACCGCGGTCTCACTCTAAGCCAAAATGAAACACAGCAATAAAAGATAAATTTAATCTCCTTATTAGGAAATTCAAAGAAGACAGTTCAAGTAGTTTCATAGATTATCAAAGATATCTTTGAACTTGACTCATAACTCCCTTCTCGAATTTGCCTTTTTGATATTAAGTTTGCTTTAATTTAGTTCAGTTGTGTAAGGGGGTCTGGGGTCAAAGACCCCTAGTTAGGAAAAGTAATTGCAAAGTAACAACCATTATATCTGCAAACACTGAAATATGGATGTTCTAGTGAATTTCAATACAAAATAACTAATTCTGATATTCTTTTCCAATAGCTATGGAGGAAGGCGTCATATCTCTAAAATCTTTCAATTCCAAGAGAAATGACCATCAAAATCAATAATTTTACTAAGCAAAGCATAAGTATAAACACATTTCATTGCCAAAATCTAGTACGCCTTACACTCGCACACCTACTCCACCGGTTTTAGGGCCACTTGTTAACACATGACCACTCTTGATGGGTTTTTCCATGTCCTTCAGTCCTGCGAGAGGATCATCCAGTCTTCATGATTCACTCCCTCTCTGATATCCTCCTCCGGACATCTCCTCTAATCTTTTCTCAGTCTTCCCAATGGTCTGTGTCCATCTATATGCACCAAGAAGACTTTTTCTTATTTTATTTTATCTATTATAGCGATGTGTTATGTCCACTTGGGTTGGAATTTCATAATTACCTTATCTAACACCTCTTATTTATTAAAATGTGTTAGAGATAACTATTCTTGTTAATTTCTATGAGACTTGTGATAACTAGCCTAGTGAACTTCTTGCTGAGGATTATGCCTCTTAAAACATCACCTCATGTGAGCACTAACCTAACCCTGCATCACTTTATTTACGAATTAAACTCACGCTATGTTAGTGGCCCATTGGTGGGCTTTGGGATTAGGCCTACAATGTGGCTGGAACTTAGGAGGAACTTAAGAACCAAAAATGTGTGTTTTTTTAATTGCTTTGGGCCGAGGGGATCAGCACTTAATTTTGGATCGCGATTATTTAAAATATGATCAAATTATCATATAAACTACCCCCAAAATATACATGTATTACCTCTGATTAGGCTAAGTTATTCTACGAAAAAACGAAGTATGTCTAATTGTAAAAATTTGCACCATTGAAGTGTTCGAAGGCACTTTATTTAAAGATATTAAGTAACTGATTTTGTTTGCTCTAATAATAGAGGAACTCATAATCTACTCGCAAAATTTTCGTGTTTGGGCTCTTGGGAATAGAATTCAGTAGACAAATATCATAAGCACAGCCGGACGGTGAGGCTATCCTCAATTTAATTTTTTTAGGGCATAGCGGACAGATATCTCGTAAGTAAAATAATTTTGTTACATAACCTACCTATATGCTCATTTCTTACCATTTATTGAATGACTATCAAATAAAACAAAGCAAACTTTAAATTCTTTACCGATCAGACTTCGGCCCGATTTCTTAAGCAGTGTAAACCTAGGTTACCATATTGTTAGTTAGCTAGACACCCCCGAATGGATTTCATAAATGCATCTGACGCGGTTCTGTGTATGGATAGGATCCCATGTGGGATCCTAGCCATACACAACCACATCAGATGCGTTTATGAAATCCATTTGGGTGTGTCTAGCTAACTAACAATATGGTAACCTAGGTTTACACTGTTTAAGAAATCGGGCCTTAGTGTCAATACAAATAAAAGCACTTTTCGCCATCATAACTTCAGTGCTAAGTTTTCAGCCATGAACTCATAAATGACATGAAGACTCCTTTCATGGTCTTCATTAATTCTTAATCATGCACTGTAATGAGATTAACTGCATGCACTACAAACGGTGCTGCAGTAATGGCGAAGCTACTATCTTTTTTATATATTTCTTTATCTATATTTGTCTGTATGTTGCATTTTTCTCTCCTTTTTTACCTGTCCTTTTTTTTTTTTTATTCGTATGCGGTTATAAATTGTCAAAGAACTTGCTAATTTTAGTTGGATTGTTGACAAAAATGTATTGTTTACAAATACCTTCAGAATAGTGCCATCTCTCCATCTTGGTCCACAACTTAATGTTTATTTTATGTCTGTCTGTTTATATGTCCACCATTACTCATTTTTTTTAAATTGATGAAGTGATTAAAATATTGACATCTTTAAAAAATGGTAGTGTGTATAACCGCCTACTCGAAAGCTATCTTTTGCTTCTTAATCAGTATTTCAAAGCTATTATATGTCACAGAGCAGTTCAGATTCTGATTAACAATTTGCTGTTTACATTACTCTAAGTTCGTCTGTGGTATAAAAATATTCATGATTGTTATTCTGTCATGTTTATGGCACATTAATTCAACAATAATTTCTCTTCGATATTAGTGAAAAGGTGTTTTATACAATGATGAAATGTTTATACAATAATTAAATGTTTTTACAATAATTAAATGTTTATACAATAATGAAATGCTTAAGCAATAATGAAAATATTTCTAAACACTTCAGTTTATGTAATGACTTTGTTCGGATACTAGTTTCACTCATTGAACAATGTGAATATATATATATATATATATATATATATATATATATATATATATATATATATATATATATATATATATATATATATATATATATATATATATATGCTAAATACGGAAGGATAATTAAAAAGTATTATCAATAAGTTAACATTACTCAATGAGTAGTTTGCAAACTTACAACTTCCGGTTTTACGTCACGGACTCCCTTTTCAACCAAGGGCTAGGACGGTTGCCCTCTTGCGAAGGACTTGTTTTGGCAGATGTAATCGTTACCCTGAGTGCATGCCCTTGCTAACCTCAGACCGTGACGGGGCGCGAACCCTCGACCTGACGCCTCAAAGTCGCGGACGCTACCGCTTGAGCCACGGTGACTACTTCATGGAACAATGTAAATATATATTCTAATTATGGAATAATAATTAAAGAGCGATTATCTATTATCGATAAGTTAACGGCACTCAAAGAGTAGTTTGGATGCTTACAACATTTACAAATATAATGCAGAAAATTCTCAAAGAGTAGTTTGCAAACTTACAACATTTACAGATATAATGCAGAAAATTCAAACATAAAACAAAAAATTTTCTTCTCCACAGATGAAGGTGCAATTAGGTGTGTTTTTCGTGGAACAACGTTTGGATAAATATATATTGCATATGACGTGGGATAATAAAAAGTTATCAATGTGCTAAAAACACTCTACAGATAATGTCCAAATTTGCAACATTTTGATTTGTAATACATTTTGTAATGTCCTTAAAAGTTGCCCTTCATAAGGAAGATTAGCTGGCCAGTTCGACTCCAATATATGTTCAGTTTTCATGGCTAGATTAGGATGAACAGATTAATTCTGATTAACCGAGCTTTTGTTGGTTACATTAAGCTAAGATGACTATTTTATAAGAGTGGTTACTCGTATGGATAAGATTAACAGACTAATCATGTTTTGATAAAATGTATATCATATACTGTTTCAGGTTAATCTTGCAACGTTTAAAGTTTTCTTACTCTGTTTTGCTCTTTTGCAATGATGACTAAATATTCGTACTCCCGGACTTGTCTGATCTGGTTTTACGTCACGAACTCCCTTTCCTTAGGAGGGCTAGGACTCTGCATCCTTTCGAAGGACTTTGGCTTTGGCAGTGTGTGGCCGTTATCCCCAGTGAATGCTCTTACTAACCTCAGACCGCGGCGAGTCTTGAACCGACGTCCTGACGATTTAAAATCTATCACTCTACCATCCGGCCACAGCGACCACCTACTCCCGGCTCGGTCTATGGAATGTTAGTCTATCCCAGCTCCTAAAACAGTAATATTTCAGGGGTTTATGAATTATTTATAAGTTCCTTGTACGTATTGTATATTGACGTGTTCTATAATTTGATATTTTATATATATATATATATATATATATATTATATATATATATATATATATATATATATATATATATATATATATATATATATATATATATATATATATATATATATATATATATATATAAACAAAACAAGGCCTTTTTTTTCTCTTTGTTGAACAAAGTTTTTGAGTTTGAAGAAGTTAACACATTTAACAATGACTTGATATGTGGGTAGTAATTTTCAATTCTCTTTGTTCATTACATATAGTATATATATGAGTTTGATATAAGTATATATATATATTTATATAATGACTTATATATGTGGGTAGTATATTTTCATATATATATATATATATTTTATATATATATATATATATATATATATATATATATATATATATATATATATATATATATATATATATATATATATATATGTATATATATATGTATATATATATATATATATATATATATATATATATATATATATCTCGATATATATATATATATATATATATATATATATATATATATATATATATATATATATATATATATATATATATATATATATATATATATACGTATATATATATATATATATATATATATATATATATATATATATATATATATATATATATATATATATATATATATATATATATATATATATATATCCTCTCATTTAGGTTAGTAGTCATACTGTACTCCTTAGTAGTTGATTGATTCATGACACCAACCGCCCGTTGCATAAGGCATCCAAGACAGCTCGATGTTAAGTTTTCCTTCAGTTTTGGTTCTTTTCCTAACATTTACACCCAATATTCTGGGGGTATTCGTTACGCATCTCTGTATTATTCATTCACAGCTGACAAATCACAACATTCCCAATCACTGTCTCTTTTTGTTTTCTATCTCATTTTCTTATATCTATTGAAAGGTCCAGAAGTCCTGCCATATTTATAACTTCATTTCCTTGATGACTCCTGCAGCCTGTCTTTTTGTTTGCCGTTCGCTTATTTTGACTTTGATCTTAAGCTGCTACATTTTATTAAATGTTATTTTGGTGCCCGGGCCCAATAAGGGCAATTTTCATTGCCCGCTCCGCTCTTCACACAATTTATTGGCAATAACGATATCGAAAGGATTTGAATATGTTCCTTACAAACTGAATCAATGGCCTACAGGCACAAGTGTCCAGCCATTTCGTGGGGGCGAACAATGGACACAACCTGGGTATTCTACAAAATATCCCAAACTACAGTCATACCAAAATAAACAGCAAAGAGCTAATGAAACAATCCCCTATACGCGAGACTACAGAAAGAGACACGATACAAACCTCTCTTATCGCCGTCCACGCACAAGAGACTTCTCCTGGAGTGATGGCTCTTACAACCCTAGACACTCACCTAGGCATACAAACTTTGGGAAGGCCCGATCATACCACGGCACGTACTCAAACCAGCGTTACACATCCAACGGCAGTTACAGACACCAGGATCCATGGGCTAACCCCAGAACACACTACAATGATGAATTCCCAGCAGAATCACACAGTCGAAACTACAACTATGACTATGGATACCACCCCAATGAAACATGGTAAGAATGTAACATTAGTACATGTGAACGCTCAGTCCCTGCTCGCTCATTTTGAGGAAATAATAATGCTAACAAAAGACTACAACATAGACATCCTCTGTGTAAGTGAAACTTGGCTTCCTCCTACAACTGAAAATAGATATGTGAATATCCCAGAGTTTAAAATATTTCGCAATGACCATGGCCGAGGGGGTGGGGTTTGTATTTATGTTAGAAATTATCTTAGTGCATCAGAAATAACCACAGGTTTAGAAAAAACTGAGGAGCTCGAAGATTTATGGATCACTGTGCAGTATCAGAAACTTCCATCTTTCATTGTAGGGTGTGTTTACCGTCACCCTAAAGCACCTACCAGTTCATTCAATCATCTACTAGAAACATTCAGAAATATCTGTGTGCGTCATAAACCCATATACATACTTGGTGATTTTAATGATGACTTGCTCTCAGCAGATAACAAAATGAAAAGGGTGATCAACACTGTGAAGTTAACACAAATAGTGACAAAACCGACCCGCATAACCCCCAATTCTAGGACTCTTATAGATCTGATAATAACAAATAAAGTGGAAAGTATACTCTATTGGGACGTAGTTCCCTGCCCAATTGCAGACCACGAGCTGAACAATGCTATGCTAAACATAAACAAGCCGAAAAGGAAGCCTCTCCTCAAGACATTCCGGTGTCTAAAAAATTACTCCCCTGATATCTTTTGTGAAACATTAATCAACAACACAAATGCACTTAATAGAATTAAATACACAGATAACGTCGATTTGCAGGTTGAGATTCTAACAAAAGTCTTCCTTGAATGCTTAGATAGTTGTGCACCCATTGCAACAAGAAAAATAACCCGCCCCTCAGCCTCCTGGCTAACTAATGACATCAAAGAGGCAATGCAAATCAGAAATCAAATACAAAAAGAGCTAAAAATGAATAGATATGATATGACTCTCCGAGAACGTTATAAAACAGAAAAGAAACGTGTCAGATCTCTCATCAGTGTAAGTAAAAAAGACTTTTACAAAAAACAATTTAATGACTCTAGACATGATACAGCAGCAACATGGAAAGTGATAAGAAGCATGATACCAAATGAAAAGAGTACCTCAGAAAGTTATGAAAATATTACGGAGTTGAAAGACAAAGCAGAAAACTTTAATAACTATTTTGCTAACGTTGGCAAAAATACATATGAAAAAACTCAAGAAAACATCAACTCAGTGAATATGAGTAATTGCTTAAATGACAATTCTTCCAATGAAAACACAAGAGAGTACTTCAAGATAATTCCTATCGATTGTGCTACCCTAATTCTTACCATAAAGAGCCTAAGAAACTCTGGCTCTTATGGTTCAGATGGTATACCATTTCAGTTCATCAAAGATGCTCTACCCATGATTGCATCCTATATTCTAACTATTATGAACACTTCCATTGTTACTAAAAAGTTTCCTGACTCTTGGAAAATAGCACATGTAATACCTCTGCATAAAAAGGGGGACAGAGAAGATGTGACAAACTATCGTCCCATTTCCCTGCTACCCATTTTCTCTAAAATATTAGAAAAAATTGTTGCATGCCAACTTATGTCATATTTAGAATCAAATAGAATAATAAGTATTAACCAGCATGGTTTCAGACCGAAACTTTCGACGGAAACTGCACTGCTTAAAGTTACGAATAGTATATATAATAATATAGATATGAAAAAAATATCTCTTCTCGTATTATTAGACTTATCAAAAGCCTTCGACAGTGTAAACCATGAAATTCTTTTAAGTAAATGTATTAACTTAAATATTGATCCAAGCTGGTTTAGCGAGTATCTATCTAATCGTAAACAGTCCATACGTCTTAACAACATTATATCTGTGCCAAAAAATGTATCATTTGGTGTTCCACAGGGATCAGTACTTGGTCCTATCCTCTTCTCCATTTACGTAAATGATCTATCTTCTTTCATTTCTGACTGTCTAGTCGTACAATATGCAGATGACACTCAACTACTCCTTAGTGGTGATATTAATAATCTCCCAGAGCTAACTTTAAGAGCAGAAAACACTCTGTCAAAAATTAAAACCTATTTCCAAGAAATTGGGCTGTTAATTAACGAAAGTAAAACACAGTGCATATTTATTGGTTCAAGGTTCCACATAGCACTAATTCCAGAAAACACAACAATTAATTTTTGCGACAATATTATCACACCTAGCAAAACAGTCAAAAACCTAGGAATTCACTTTGATAACCACATGTTGTTTGATTCCCACGTAGATAAAGTATGCAAAAAGGTTACAGGAACATTAATGTACTTATCACGTATAAAAGACAATTTTGAGACTACCACTCGAATAACTGTTGTTGAATCTCTAGCCCTAAGTCACATTAATTACTGCACAACTGTTTGGGGAGCTACCACTAAGACTCAGATAAACAGAATACAGAAGCTTATTAATTTTGCAGCTCGAGTTGCCCTGGGAGGAATAAGAAAATATGACCACATCACACCAGCTCTCAATAAACTTGGGTGGCTGCGGGCAGAAAATAAGGTCGCTTATGCTATTTATGTTTTTGTATTCAAAATATTGGACCATCATTATCCTAGCTGGCTATTTGATTTAAAAACAGTCAGGGATATAAGGGGAACCAACACAAGACAGAGCAGTGAGCTCTTTATTCACAGAACAAACACAGAAGCAGGTTCAAAGATGATCACTATCAAAGGGCCAACACTCTGGAATAATATTCCAGAGCATCTTAAAAATGCATCCTCTTTCACAGCTTTCAAAGGCAAACTATATAGTTTTCTTTTGGACAAATAGTTGCTGCTCATTAAGAACTAATTATTCTCATTGTAAGGAAACGAATATGGAAATGATGCCGATAATAACGATCCTGTATCTAGTGGCATACTTACTACTTTATTATTAACATTATTGTAACATTTTTATTACAGCATTATTATTTTCTATGAAAGCTACATTTAATTTAACTATATGTCTAACCCTCTTATTTGTTAGTTTAATTACATGTCTGCTTATAAGTTACTATTAATGTTGAATAACCATTGTACAAAATGGAAATAAATGTTTTTGTTTTGTTTGTTTGTTTGTTTGTTTGTTTGTTCTCTGACTAATTAGGACTATTCTATACTAACTTAACCTAACCAAGCTAACCTCATGTGCCTAATATAACCTATCCGCGCCCCCCACCACCTGCCACCTACCGTCCTGCCAACCGGCTGTTAAACTAAGCCTATTGCATAGATAATGAGGTGTCATATATTTGAATGTTAAAATTTTAAGATAATGCTTTCGTATCTAGACTTGTACAAGATTCATGTTCCGGTTTTACGTCACGGAATCCCTTTTCTACAAAGGGCTAAGACGTTTGCCTTCTCTTTAAGGACTTGTTTTGGCTGATGTAATCGTTACCCTGAGTGCATGCCCTTGCTAACCTCAGTCCGTGATTCATAAGTAATTAAAATTAAAACAATTTCAGTAAAAAATCAGGAATAATGACGTAATATCGATTAAGTTTTGCAATTTACAATGACTAAAGTCTAGGTAATGTTTGATATTCAAACTTAACTCCACATCCGTTACCCCAATATTTTTTTACCTTTTTTGTGTCACTATTAATTTCCATTCGAATGTGGGTGAACACAGACAGGCTGGAGCCGAGAAATTAAGACTGAATGTCCTTCTTAACACCCTGCGATGGGCTCGAACACAGATTTATCACTTCCCGAGTCGACACTTCTAACCACTGAGTTACCCGGGCGAACAAGCCATTTGGGTGTACGAAATTATTTTATCTTTGTAATTTTACATCTGGAATGATTCATATATTGTGTTCCTTCCTCTTTTCTTAAATTTTAAGAAGCGGTTACTGTGCTTAATTGGTTGTTTCCGACATTGGGAGAAAACTTTGTTGTTGTTTACAGACTCCATATTATATGGGAATTTGCATAGTCAATCAAAAATTTCATGGGCATGTTAAAGTCCATTTTCACTACATAGTCAGCAGGTCATAGGGCACTAGGCAACCATAATATGAGCACGGCGTTACACTTTCCCACCGGTCAGCGCTCGCACACACACGCGCACAGGTACACATGTATGTACAGACCCCCCCAACTTTCATGAGGGAATGTAAATAGTCAAGGTCTGATCTGTTGGGAATTTACAACGATTCCATTTAGTCCAAACTAAATTGACCAAACATGATAATTTTCATGTTCATATATTGGAAAATAATCTGTATGTATTCAACAGGAAATAACTAACATTACCGTAAGTAAATTTACAATTGTTTAGATATCATATATACCTGGGCGCCAATAACTGGTACATTGCACGCATTATCAGTGTCTCTGATATACAATTGTATTGGTAGTAAAATTACATTGGAATAATATCCATGTTCAGTTGAACAATAATTGTGCATTGCCTAAGTTCATCTGAACAATCTCACTGGCATATAACTCCAAGCTTAGATTACTTGAACGGATAATGAACATCTTAATGTTCACAGAAAAGATAAAATAAATTATTATTTTGGCTCCCTTGTCTATGTTATGTCCATCCTGCAAGGCATTTCCTGGGAACATAAATTATTTTTTTTCACATGGATTTCAGTGACCAATGATATATGCATACGACCTTAGGTCACTGATTTGTTACTGTAATCCCCAAGTAATAAATATGTTTGCGTTCCTTCAGAGACAAAGGCTGTGGCGTATTTGACTTAGAAAAATTATAGATGGGATGGAAAAAATAAATATAATATTTTTTATTAACTGAACATTTTTTTTTTCATTAGGTAGACCATTTATTTTATGATTTGCATATTATATGTTTTTTACTTATCTATTTTGTATTTTCGTGTATGTGTGTATTAAGTTATATGTTTATTACTACATATATATATATATATATATATATATATATATATTATATATATATATATATATATATATATATATATATATATATATATATATATATATATATATATATATATATATATATATATATATATATATATATATATATATATATATATATATATATATATATATATATATATATTTAATTTGAATAAAACAGTTAGGCAATCTAGTATGTGCTTAGAGTAACTGCTAGAAAGTTATGGGAATATTATCATTAATGAACTTAAAAGAATTGTTTATTTTAATGAAGATAAAACATGCAAAGCTTAGAAATATTCCCCACTGCAGTATCAGTAAAAGCTAGAAAAGTGTTTTTCATTCAAGAAAATATTGGATTGTAAAAGGACCACTTTGGCCCGATTTCTTAAACAGTGTAAACCTAGGATACCATATTGTTAGTTAGCTAGACACACACAAAGGGATTTCATAAACGCATCTGACGCGGTTCTATGTATGGTTAGGATCCCGTACAGGATCCAAGCCATACACAGAACCGTGTCAGATGCGTTTATGAAATCCATTTGTGTGTGTCTAGCTAACTAACAATATGGTATCCTAGGTTTACACTGTTTAAGAAATCGGACCTTAGCCTTGCTTGCGCGAAGTCATGACCTCTTCTCCGTGAACTTCCCATCGATTTTAGTCACAATTGTAGCAAATCTGTCATTGATCCATCCACACCAACCATTTCATTTTCACCACACAAACACACCGTGACGACTTTTATATTAGAAATAAATTTGCCCTGTCGTACATTTCTCCGTTATGTAACGACGGCGTCACACGCAATGGAAGCCGAAAAGGAATAAAATATTTGGGCGACTCTTTGTGGTTCTGGTTCCTTGTTTAGATATAGCAACAGATTTTAGCGACAGAGGTTTGACTGGTCCTGCCCGTAATTTTAACTAGAATAATCGTGCCTACATACATACATACATACATACATACATACATACATACATACATACATACATACATACATACATACGTTTCCCGTAACCACAATTAGGTAATCACAATTAGGTAATCACGTGCGTGCTTGCGTTCGTACATACATACATACATACATACATACATACATACATACATACATACATACATACATACATACATACATACATACATACACAATGACCACAATCCCTCTTGTAAATGGTGACCGAGCCAAAGTACACATTCACCAGAAGCCAACATACCCCGATCACACTTTTTAGCTCTTTGGGATAAAGGGCTGCCAATAATTCCCCCACCATCCTGCTTGGGTCATCCACAGAGCAAGGAGCTACTGCTTCTTGTTTATCGGTAGCTATTCCCGTGTTCACAAGCATCGCAGTTTTTCACAAGCCTCTTGGAGACCCTAGATGATTCTGGCTCAAAATTTTATTGTCGAGTGCCCCTGATGTTCTCCAACCCTCTGCATTGATTTAGGCTTTGGACCTGTGCCAATAACTTATTTGCTCTCGGAGAAATTGGGATTTTTCTATACTACCTTAATCTGACAAGTCACAACACTCTCCATCTCTATTCCTACTTACTTTGTTTTCTTCGTGCCCAGGCCCTATGAGCGCAGTTTCATTTATTCTTTTTTTGCTCTTCCTGGTATCACAATCCTAAAAGAAGAAGAAGAAGAAGAAGAAGTTGAGCTATGCTGCTTCCCCATATGCTGGATCAAGAACTAATTGATGGCAAAATTAAAATGTTGCAAAATGTAACTAGAATAGCATAAAGGCTTTAACATTAAAATTAATTTCTATCAAAAGCACATCCATTTAAAGACATTTCAGAGCAGATGAGTTTGTTAAATGTTCCATATTTATGTTTAGTTGGTGCATTAGGGTTCCTTCGATATATACCCTGTTCTTTAGAGCATGATTAAGCAAATCTGTCTTCGAAATAAACCCTATCCTTTGGGGGCATGATGAATCATATCTGGCTTCAGCGTTCTTGCGAAATACCTTATTTTTCATATTCAAAGATAATTAACAAGTATTAAATAAATTCCAATAAAAATAAAGAAAATGAAAATCAAGAATTTATATTCATTAAGCCTAGTGAAGCATATCGGAATTAGAACATTTTTAAGAATTCCTATTCTTAACAGCCAAGGAGACTAGACTTCATCCCATCTTAAGACACTGTATAATATAGTATCAATTTTTTTTTTCGTTCTTCTTAATATATGATGAGGCAAATTGGGCTTAGCAATGCCTTCGAAGCAACATCATATCAAATCCAATGAGGCTGAAATTTTCTAGACTTTGACCAATTTCGAAAATTTTCATTATAGAATAGCGGTGTTAAAATTCTCTTTCGAGCGAGAAATTCCAATAAAATTTACTGTTCTTTATTGCCATAGAGACCAAGCAAGCACTGGGCCTCGTCCAATTTAGAAAAGGAAGATAGTATATTGAGTAGTGGTTGCTTTTCTCTACAGTATGGCGTATCCATTCTTCTTCTTCCACTACAGCTTTTCCCACTTATGTAGGGTCGCTATTTCTGGAAAGCCATTGCCAACGATTCCTGAAAAAAAATAAACTTACTGCAAAAAGTCAACACGGTTTCAGGCCAAAATTATCAACTGAAACTGCCTTATTGAAAATATCAGATGAAATATACAAAAATATAGATAAGAAAATATCATTGCTACTACTACTCGATCTTTCTAAAGCTTTTGATAGTGTACACCATACCATCTTATTAGAAAAATGCAAAAAAATGAACATTGACCCCAGCTGGTTCGAGAACTATTTAAAAAACCGCTACCAGTCAGTCAGAATAAAAGATGTAGTTTCAAGTCGCAAGAAGGTATTGTTTGGGGTCCCTCAGGGATCGATCCTAGGACCTATACTTTTTCTAATATATGTAAACGACCTAGTAAAATATTTACCTAACTGTTATGTCATTCAATATGCTGACGATACTCAAATCTTAATTGAAGGAGAAATTAATGATTTAGAAAATATTATTCGTAGAGCAGAAGAAATTTTGTATATGGCTAAACGTTACTTTCTAAAAAATGGTCTGTTACTTAATGAAACTAAAACCCAATCTATTCTTATCGGATCCAGACAATTATTATCAGAAGTTGATGACAATCTTCATATAAATTTTAACGGTAATATCATTAAGCCAATGAACTCGGTAAAGAACCTAGGTGTCTATTTTGACCGTTACATGAATTTTGAAATGCATATAGATGAAATTTATAAAAAAGTAATGGGTACTCTAATATATCTAAATAGGGTAAAAGACTCATTTGAAACATCAACTCGTATAATAATTGTCCAGTCCTTAGCTATGAGTTTAATTAATTACTGTCTCAAAGTTTGGGGATGTACAAATAAGACTCAATTACAAAGAATACAAAAGTTACAAAACTTTGCAGCACGAGTGGCTGTTGGCAATGTAAGAAAATACGAGCACATCTCTCCTGTTTTAAAAGATCTAGAATGGATAAAGATTAGAGATAAATATGTTTTTGATATATGTACCTTTGTTTTTAATATACTAAGAAACAATCTTCCTGATTGCTTGTATAATTTTTCTACAGTAAGCTCAGTTACCGGGTTAACTACCCGTCAAGGGGAAGATTTATTAGTACGAAGGTCTAAAACTGATATTGGCTCAAGAGATATAAACATTCGTGGACCTCATTTATATAATCAGCTTCCCAGAGAATTAAAAAATGCTGGTTCAGTGTATACTTTTAAATATAATCTTAAGAAGTTACTCTTAAAGGAAGATTTTACTTGTAAATTTTAATAGTACACCCATCTTTATGATTTGTTTGTTTTAGTATGTCTATATCGTACACCACAGATGTCTATCTGGAATATATATGCATCTTATTTTAATACCCAATGTACGTTGGAAATAAAGACTTATTATTATTATTATTATTATTATTATTATTATTATTATTTTCGACGTCATCCACTGTAATATCTGTTTGTTCCATATCAGCTGTTACACACACCATCCACCTTCTCTTCGGTCTCCCCCTCCTCCTCCTACCTGGCTCCTCCATATCCGGGCTTGGGACCAGCACTGGCAACCAGTGGCTGGGTTAGTATGGAGTATCCATTAGGGCTTCGAAATCTATACGGGAATGTCTTAAGACCAAATACTGGTCTTTTTCTGTAGTTAAAGAAAATAAAACAGTATTTCAGTTTCTGCTCTTTAGGGCATGGATAATCCATAAAGACTGAGGCCCGATTTCTTAAACAAGTGTAAACCTAGGATACCATATTGTTAGTTAGCTAGACACACACAAATGGATTTCATACACGCATCTGACGCGGTTCTGTGTATGGCTAGGATCCCCCATGGGGAATCCTAGCCATACATAGAACCGTGTCAGATGCATTTATGAAATCTATTTGTGTGTGTCTAGTTAACTAACAATATGGTATCCTAGGTTTACACTGTTTAAAAAATCGGGCCTTGGGATCCTAGCCATGCACAGAACCACGTCAGTTGCGTTTATGAAACCCATTTGTGTGTGTCTAGCTAACTAACAATATGGTATCCTAGATTTACACTGCATAAGAAATCGGGCCAAAGAGTCTTATTAAAATTCCTATTCTTCATTGCCAGAAGACTGAAAAGGTACGGATCTTCGTACAACTTAGTAAGACAATATAAAATAGCTACTCGGGGACAGCCGTAGCGTAGCGGTAAGATGCTCCACTCTGGAGGTGATGGAACCGCGTTGAAGACAACGGCGGAGCTGTAGGAAGGGCATCCGATCTCAAGTCCCTTAGCTTTAATCCTTCTGTTCACTCCCAAATGGGGAGTAATTTGACACACAAAAGGTAAAAATAAATATACAAATTGCTGCTTGATTTCATAGAAGGAAACTAGATATTCATGCAAGCAAGCAGTCGGCCAGGCTTATTTTTACTGGGTTTAATTTTTAAAGTATTTTGCAGTATGTCTGGAGTCACTCCATTCTTTTAAAATCTTTTTGCTTCTAAACTTTTTAAGTGTGCAGACACAGGTGGGCAATAAACAGGGTGGTGCAGTAACAGATATTTATTAAAGTGTTTTTATTTTGGTTTTATGCATGGATGCATATAAGTGTAAATATATGGATATATGCATACTAGTGTGGGTGGAGAGATGTGTGCATTTATTAATATAGTAAAAAAAAGGTTAATAATTGTCTTTATTTCTTCGATTGGAAGACGTTGTCCCAAAAGATATTTTGCAGTGAAATTTCTATTATTCACTAAAGTCACTTTGCCACAATGGTTTGTAAAAATGTCTGCGGAGAATATTAATAAACTATCCCTGCAACT
>JAXCGZ010011524.1:52500-55000 GCA_037179515.1 Halocaridina rubra
CGTGGCATGTCTTTGAACTTTTTCAAGCTTAGCTATGTGCTTTTTCAAGTGCGGATTCCAAAAGGGGGCTGCATATTCGAGTTTTGGCCTCACATAGGTTACATAAATATTTCTGAACATTTCCTTGTCCATGTGCCTGAAGGCTACCCTTACATTTGATAAGAATGCATATGCTGCCCTTACTACGCCATTTATATGTATTTCTGGAGACAAATCTGCCAGTATGTTTACTCCTAGATCTCTCATTTTCTGTCTCTTGAAGCTGTACTCCAGCCACCGAGTAGTCAAGCTTGGGCCTTCTTGCACTTGTACACATTCTCATTACCTTACATTTTGAGGTATTGAATTTCATTAGCCACTTTTCTGACCACTCATGCAGATTATTTAGATCCTCCTGAAGTTCTCTACCATTGTTCTCGTTTTTTACTTTCTTCACAATCTTTGCATCATCTGCAAACATATTCATGAATGAATTTACAGACTCTGGTAGGTCATTTACATATACAAGGAACGAAAGTGGCCCCAAAACGGAACCCTGTGGAACTCCACTACTAACTCTTCTCCATTCAGACACTGAGTGTCTTACTCTAACCCTCTGTTCCCTTCCTTCTAAGTAAGTTTTTATCCATTCCAAAACATTTCCACCTATTCTAGCCATTGAGTGCAGCTTCCTAATAAGTCTCCCATGTGGAACAGTGTCAAACGCTTTCTGGAAGTCTAGGAATATGCAATCTGCCCAGCCCTCTCTTTCCTGTAAGATTTGGCTTACCTCATCATAAAATTCTAATAAGTTTGTTACTGTTGATCTACCTTCTCTGAAGCCATGTTGCCTCACTGACAAAAAGTTGAAGGATTCCAAGTGAAGAGAGATATGTTTCCTTAGTAGTTTCTCCATAACTTTGCAAACTATGCTGGTCAAGGAAACTGGTCTATAGTTCAGAGCCGTATCCCTCCTTCCCTTTTTGAAGATAGGTATCACATTTGCTTGTTTCCAGCATCTTGGAATCTCCCCCGACTCCAGTGACTCCTTAAATATGATACTTAGTGCCACTGATATTGTGTTTGCGCATTTTTTAAGCACATGAGGGGATATGTCATCAGGACCTGTAGCTTTATGAACATCTAAATCCATCAGCGCTTTGCATACCTCTGTGGCTGTAAGGTTGATGTTCTCTAATACCGGCCCTTGTGTGCGTGCGTGCGTGCGTGGGTGCGTGCGTGCGTGCGTGTGTGTGTGTGTGTGTGTGTGTGTGTGTGTGTGTGTGTGTGTGTGTGTGTGTGTATGTGTGTGTGTGTGTGTGTGTGTGTGTGTGTGTGTGTGTGTAATTACCTAGTTGTGCTTACGAGAAAGAGCCCCAAGCTCGTAACTTCCCGTCTTCTGATCGCTTCCATTTTGTACTTAGTGATGCTTATCATACTTTGTCCTTAAAATTATGGATTGAGTTAGCATTAACTACCTCCTCGCTTAGCGAATTCCAATTATCAACTACTCTTACACTGAAAAAGTATTTCCTTACATCCTGCAAAGAAGTTTTCTTACGAAGCTTCAAACTATGACCTCTAGTTCTAGTGCCAGCCATATTAAAATATCTATCCCTATCCACTCTGTCAAAACCATGAAGGAATTTAAAAACTGTCACCATATTCCCCCTCAGTCTTCTAGCCTCGAGTGATGGTAAGTCTAATTCTCTCAGCCTCTCATCATAACTGATATTGCATATTTCTGGCACCAGTTTCATGGCATGTCTTTGAACTTTTTCCAGCTTAACTACGTGCTTTTTCAAGTGCGGATTCCAAAAGAGGGCTGCAGTTTAAAGTTTTGACCTCACATATGTTACATAAATATTTCTCAACATTTCCTTGTCCATGTGCCTGAAGGCTACCCTTATATTTGCTAAGAAAGCATATGCTACCCTTACTATGCAATTTATATGCATTTCTGGAGACAAATCTGCCAGTATGTTTACTCCTAGATCTCTCTCATTCTCTGTCTCTTGAAGTTGTACTACTGCCACCGAGTAGTCAAGCTTGGACCTTCTTGCACTTGTACCCATTCTCATTACCTTACATTTTGAAGTATTGAATTTCATTAGCCACTTTTCTGACCACTCATGCAGACTATTAAGATCTTCCTGAAGTTCTCTACCATTGTTCTCGTTTCTTAATTTCTTCACAATCTTTGCATCATCTGCAAACATATTCATAAATTAATTTACAGACTCTGGTAGGTCATTTACATATACAAGGAACAAAAGTGGCCCTAAAACTGAACCCTGTGGAACTTCACTACTGATTCTTCTCCATTCAGACACTGAGTGTCTTACTCTAACCCTCTGTTCCCTTCCTTCTAAGTATGTTTTTATCCATTTCAAGACATTTCCACCTATTCTAGCCATTGCTTTCAGCATCTTCAGTCTTCCGTGTAGGACAGTGTCAGATGCTTTCTGGAAGATTAGGAATATGCAATCTGCCCAGCCCTCTCTTTCCTGTAAGATTCGGC
>JAXCGZ010011524.1:57500-95000 GCA_037179515.1 Halocaridina rubra
AAAGATTTTATTTTTATTCCAGAAGAACTAATATTTTTCGTAGGCGTAAATAGTGACTACTAAAAAAGAAACTTTTTTTTTAATTGTTTTTTTTTTGCGATTAACTTAAAAACGTATCTCAGGGGTCTTTTATATTCTCTTTTTAAACTTTAACTAACCTAATTAATTTAGCCTAAGATGATCTAACTATTCTAATTTTATTGTAAGTTACATCCCCATTTCCTGTCTGGGGGTTCAAATCCCCAAACCCCCCATAAATACTTAGTCACTGCTTCACCAGCTGATAACATTGAGGAGTTTTTCTTCATTTGACACGAATTTTAGAGCTACCTGGTTCTTGTACTCGGCAGTTCGTTTCCATTTAATTCATGAAGACCCATTTTGTAATCCTAGTCATAAGTTGTTACTTTAATACAGCCCAAAGGTATTCTATTATTCTTGTATTATGAAAGGCCCGATTTCTTAAACCGTGTAAACCTTGGATACCATATTGTTAGTTAGCTAGACACACACAAACGGATTTCAGAAACGCATCTGACGCAGTTCTGTGTATGGATAGGATACCGTACGGGATTCTAGCCATACACAGAACTGCGTCAGATGCGTTTATGAAATCCATTTGTATGTGTTTAGCTAACTAACAATATGGTATCCAAGGTTTACGCGGTTTAAGAAATCGGGCCAAAGACTTAAATTTGGTTTCATTTATATGACTCTTAAGTGATAATTGTACTCAGCCGTTCCTTAATTTGGGAGTTAAAGACCCATTGTATATTTATACCTTTTTCCAAGGCTCTATCTATGAGACTAGTCATGTAGGTATTGGCAGAGTTTTACACAGGATGTCCATCCTGACGAAACCGTCTTCATTTATCCGGGCATGGAGCCATCTCTAAGTTGAACTGCTTGCTCCCCATGTGACTAAGTTACTTTTTGTAAATTTTAAAGCAAGTTACATATACTGTAAACCCTTTCGAATTGGGGTGGACATAGACATGTTGGAAATATGAGAGGATTAAGGCTGAATACCCTTCCTAAAGCCCGGCGGTGGGATCGAATTCGTGTCTGTCAGGCTTGTCACACTTCCCGACTAGATCGCTCTACCACTGTGCTACCGCGGCTCCCTTCTACCCTAAGTAATCACCATTCAAAAAAGGTTAATTTATTTTGACAACTTGCTGTTGTTGTTCCGGTTTTACGTCACGGACTCCCTTTTTTACCAAAGGCTAGGACGGTTGCCTTCTTGCAAAGGACTTGTTTTGGCATATGTAATCCTTACCCTAAGTGCATTTCCTTGCTAACCTCAGACTGACGGGGTGCGAAACCTCGATCTGATGCCTCAGAGTCGCGGACGCTACCGCTTGAGCCACGGTAAAAACTTGCATTTTCTTGATATCATATCAATAACTGGTCAATATACTGAAGATTTCCTTTGATTTTAAAACTTTATAGACTCATTATAGACGCTATAGACACACACACACACACACACACACACACACACACACACACACACACACACACACACACACACACACACACACGCGGTTCTGTGTATGGCTAGGATCCCGTACGGGATCCTAGCCATACACATAACCGCGTCAGATGCGTTTATGAAATCCATTTGTGTGTGTCTAGCTAACTAACAATATAGTATCCTAGGTTTATACTGTTTAAGAAATCGGGCCAAAGACTGAGTCAAGATTTTATTAGAGCAGACAAGATATATTTATTGATTATCAGCTACTTCGAGCTTCGAATATTTTCACTATTGTTTGACTATTTGCATATTTCAAAAACTTACTTTCTTAATGTATTGTCGAGATACACAATAATTACTTGACATTCATACTGCATATGTTGTTTGCCGTTTTATGGCACAATCCCCATTCAAATGTGAGCACAGACAGGTTGGAGCTGGGGAATTAAGATTGGATATCCTTCCTAACGCCCCCAGTGAATAAGTAATTGTAATGAAAGTTTACTGATTATCAGTAATAATATATTGACGGTGACAGTTTTAGGGCTGTTATTGTGCATGTCAGACATGTGTACTTGCGAGCTTATGCAGTATTTATGATGGCAATTACAATAGTAATTACAGCAAAGATGGTACACATGATTTGTCTTTGCACGGAAATAAATAGATTACCGTTTTTTATTGTTATAAATACCTTGTGTGTATGTGTGTGTGTGTGCGTATTTATATATATATATATATATATATATATATATATATATATATATATATATATATATGCATATATATATATATATATATATATATATATATATATATATATATATATATATATATATATATATATATATATATATATATATATATATATATATATATATATAAGTATGAAAGTGGCGTGAGTGTGTATTTGTAAATGCTTATTTGTACCAACATGATGCCATATCCTACGAAATTAATTGGGTGACAACACCCTTTCTATAAGCTGGGAAAGGGAAAAATGGACAGGAGAGATGGAACAGCAAAGCGTTTGCTCTTTAGCCCTTTTAGTTGGCTCCTATGACACACACACACACAGGATACATAAGGGTCAAAATAGGCCGAGATTATTATTTGAATGAGTTAATGAACCAATTTCACATAATCTGCTTGAAAAAGACTAAAAATTGAATAAAAATAATAATGATTTCTTTGAAAAACATTCCTCGATATATTTCAGTAGTCAATAGCTAATAAATATTCACTATTTAATAAACTAATTTTCAATGTTTATTTCTTAATCCAATGTGCTAAAATTGTCAAATTGAGGTTTTTGGTAATATGAAATGTATTCCTACTGGTGCAGAGGATCACGGTAGCGTAATGGTATGAATATTCCTCTCGGGATATGACAGACCCATGATCAAGCCCACCGCGGGGGGTTAGGATGTACATCCAGCCGTTACTTCTCTAGCTCCAATCTCTGTGACCATTTCTATAATAGGTATCAGTAGTGACACATGGGGACTGCGGTAGTGCAGTGGTCAGAGCACTCAACTCGATAAGTGATAGAGCCGAAATCGAGCCCACTACGAAGTATTAGAAAAGACATCTAGCCGTAATTCCTCAAATCTAACTTGTGCTCACCCCCATAATGGGGAGGAAAAGTGACATCAAAAGGAAAACAAGTCATAACATGTGCAGAGTCATTACCGACCCATTTTTTTTTTATTCACAATTTAGAGGAGCTTCTCATTTCCTTGTGTTCTTTGACTCAATTTTAGTTTCAATTTTCCCAGAATTAGTATACATATATATATATATATATATATATATATATATATATATATATATATATATATATATATATATATATATATATATATATATATATATAAAATATATATATATATATATATATATATATATATATATATATATATATATATATATATATATATATATATATATATATATATATATATATATTTTATTATTATTTTTTTTTAAATAGTATTGTTTTCCTGTGAGCGTTCAATACTTTAAAGTATTGCTCTTATAAAACTGATGAGAAAATATTTATTTTTGCTAATTGCATTTCCTTTAGGATTTAAGACCATGCTATAATTTGCATCACCGAGTCCTCTCGTGTAATTATGTACTCCCGAGTTGCTAAGTTGACGGAGACTATCACAGAATGGACGCTACTACCTCCATTCTTATCCAGAGATAACGTTGGGCTCGAACTGGGGGTTCGAACCCACCGTGGGGCGTTAGGAAGGGCATCCAATCCTAATTCCCCAGATCTAACCTTTCTGTAATGGGGTCTTTTAACATAGGAGCCAAGCGTTATAATGATTGGGCTGCCGAGTTATAGTAGCGAAAAAGATATATTTTTTTACCTCATAAAAGATATTATAAGGAGATGTTTCATGCCGTTTTTTTTATTGCGACACCAGGACGAAAAAAAAAAAATCTACTCTCATCGGGCCTGGGCACGAAAAAAAAAAGAGAGAAAAACAGAGATGGGGAGTGTTATTCTGTCATATCTCTTAAGGGCCTTTGTAAGGGAACATGTTGTCCATAAATAATGAAGGACTTGCAAATGTCATATAAATAACGGAAAAACACTCCTAATTTTACAAATTAAGGAAAACGTCTTCTCTTCTAAAAGCAACTGAGAATTAATCTTAAAATAATTATGTAAATATTAGCAAACCTCTTTTGTTTTTAAAATATTTTCTCTAAATACTGCTATCTATCTTAGATTTCCTGTAAAGGTCAAAGGTTACTAAAGAAAGGCATAGGCAAGGGACAGTGATAGCACAGAACCCGACTAAGCCCCCTTCCTAATCTCGTGGACCCAGTGATATCTAGATAATGGGTGAAGAATCATTAGACCTATTGGAAATCATCGATCCCCCAATCACTGGCCCAATTTAATCGGTAATGACATGAGATAGTGAAAACAAATCCAGCCTCAGCCAAGGATCGAACCTAGGGCCTATATATTACCAGCCCCAGTCGCTACCACTTTGCTATTATGTAATCGCATACATATTCTTTTCAAAATTCTCTAGAATTTGATTTTCAAAGAGTAGATTTTTCTTTTCTGTATAAATACCCTCTCCAAAATTGACTATGTATTGAATTCTAAATATTGCACAATTTCTCAAATTTCTTGCGAATTTATGATTATCCTTCTCAAAAATGTCCTTGAATGAAAAAAAACAAAAGATAAAATATAACATGATATAAACAGTTAGTGATGAAAAATACCGTTTTAGAGATAAAAATATTTCGTAGATCTGAAAGCAAAAGAAGAAAACAAGATTTTAATAAAAAAAAATTCTAAGAATTTTGTTTATATTTATTTTTTTATTCAAACCTCATATAGCGTTTTCTTGACACATTTGTTACCAAGACAATATTCGTACAAATGTAAGCAAATCACAACGTATTCGTGCACTCCGTGAAAAAAGAAAAAGAATAGACTATTCTCTTCACTGAATACGACAGAAGAATAGAATACAAAAAAAGTAAAATATAAAGAATAGTAGAACAATATATTCTAGACCAGCAATGAGTGAGCCATTTGAGCTGTATAAAAACCCACATGAATAATAGAATCGTGCTGGAAATTGCTAACACAATACTAGCTCTTGGAAAACAGTCCTTATATAGCCATGAGCTTCGCTTCTCCGTTGTCAGCAAACGACGGGACGTTAATGTCCCACCCGGCTACTGGAGGCGCCACGTATTGCATTTCTAATGACTGAGAAAGTAGTTGTTGGGGCTTATATATATATATATATATATATATATATATATATATATATATATATATATATATATATATATATATATATATATATATATATATATATATATATATATATATATATATCTTGTATGATATTATATGAGTAACTAAACCAGAGCTGATATATATATATATATATATATATATATATATATATATATATATATATATATATATATATATATATATATATATATATATATATATATATATATATATATATATATATATATATATCTTGTATGATATTATATGAGTAACTAAACCAGAGCTGATATATATATATATATATATATATATATATATATATATATATATATATATATATATACATATATACATATATACATATATACATATATACATATATATATATATATATATATATATATATATATATATATATATATATATATATATATATATATATATATATATATATATATATATATATACATATATGTATACATACATATATACATATATATATATATATATATATATATATATATATATATATATATATATATATATATATATATATATATATATATATATATATATATATATATATATATATATATATATATATATATATATATATATATATATATATATGAGTTCCTTCACTCCGGTATCACCGAAATACCGGACGTTAATGTCCACCTGTCCACTGGAAGCGTCACTGCTTCAGTGATTTAATAACCGACAGGACAGTAACGAAGATCGTATACATTATTTATGATAATGATACTAATTATGAATATTTAAACCAGAGCTAATCTGTACGAGTTCCGTCAGTGTCCCGACGGCCATTAAAATTTTGATGCAGTGGCGCCCTCTTGTAGTTGGGTGGGACGTCAACCTTACGTCGTCTGCTGGTAGTGGAATGATGGAACTTGTGTATTCATTAGCTCGATATGACAAAGTATGAAGTGTTTTTTGTAGCAAAACCCTTTATAAAAATTGTTGTTGATGACCCATGTAACGAATGAGGTCGACAGGAGTAGTAATTTTATATTGATTTCAGACTTTATGGTAACTGGATAATGAATATTAATTATCATTTGAATAATATTTCATACCTGAGTAGATACTGTACGTACTAACTAAAATTTATGCTCTATTGAAGAGGTCTTAGCTAATGGTGTATACATATATGTGTACCTATATACATACCAACATGAATAAAGTATTAACAATGGAAAAGTGAAAAAGGGCGATCAATATTTGAGCTTATGAGTACATTTCATTCATACGTACATACATGCTTGCCTGCCTACCTAACTACTAGCTCACCTGTCTGCCTGCCAACCTACCTACCTACCTATCTACCTTCCTACCTACCTCCCATTCTTCCTCCTCTCCCTTCCTCCCTCCGTTCCTACTTTATTACTTACCTGCCTACCTAAAATATTTAATCTAAGTTGTGAAGGAAAGTGTTAACCAATACACACACACACACACACACACACACACACACACACACACACACACACACACACACACACACACACACACACACACACACACACACACACACACACACACACACACACACACACACACACACACACACACACACACACGTATGTGTCATGATGGTTGTCTAGCAGTGTAAACATTGTAAAAACAGTTATGTATTATTAGTGATAAAGGTGTATCGACCAAATCGCAATAAATTGGTTGTCAGTCAGTCTCTATACATGGGACAGGCAACTGGCTTTTTATAGCATGATATACAGAACTTTATGCATATATATATATATATATATATATATATATATATATATATATATATATATATATATATATATATATATATATATATATATTTTTTTTATCAAATCTATGGACAATAATTCAGAGTATTGTTTTGTTTTCTCATTTGTTCGCCACATCATGCTTAGTGAGAGTCAAATGACACACACACACACACACACACACACACACACACACACACACACACACACACACACACACACACACACACACACACACACACACACATATATATATATGAACAAATTATACATTAATTTTTATGAATAGCTCAAAATATATTTTTGCCCCCGTTTGGGACTCGAACCTAGGAACATTGTCATCTTGCCAAGGCGCTGTCAGGTCTACCACCCAAGTTATAAGAGAAGAGTGTAACTTCTAGGCTAACTGCTAGAGCTAGGGAAGGAGTACAGTCTACTGAATGTCTATGATCATTTTACTCTCTCTTGCCAACCTCCACTCGTTAAATCTCTGCTATAATAGATGTGGAAAAATGAAATCTGTTTGTCCTTGGCTGGGATTCCAACCTTCGACACATTGTCAGTTTGATAAGGCGTTACCAAGTGTACCGCAGGAGGTGTGTGTCCTTGGTTGGAATTCCTGTTATGGGCAAATATGCATTTCATATTCCCATGTATACATACATACATACATACATACATAAATACATACATACGTACGTACGTACGTACGTGCATACATACGTACGTACGTACGTACGTACATACATGCATACATACATACATACATACATACATACATACATACATACATACATACATACATACATACATACATACATACATACATACATACATACATACATACATACATACATACATACATACATACATACATACATACATACATACATACATACATACATACATACATACATACATACATACATACATACATACATACATACATACATGTGTATGTATGTATGTATGTATATGTATTATTTTAATTTTAAAGAAATCACTTTCACGTTTGTGGGTATACATCATAAATGCTTAGCGTTATCGATGGCGTGTTGTGTGAAATGTAATTGCATGTTTGTGTACGTTTAGAGTTCATGAAACTTAAATATATAAAATGGCAACCAGAGGCCGGATTTCAAGGCTTTTTATCAATTGTTTAGAGGACCATTTAGAGATGGTCAACTGGCTCACCTTTTTTTTTCTTCTACAAATTTAATTTTTTATATATTTTATTTATTTTTTAATTTCATCTAATTTTATATAATTTCATTTATTTCTGTTTTATTTTTATATATTTTTTTTTATCTTAATCTTTATTTTCATTTTCTTTAGTTTAGAAAAATTTAATACAGGAATTTCAACCCTGATCGATGCACTCTTATCTACAGAAACTGATCCACTATAGACTTCACACATCTGATACATTAGTCATTCAACCGGTGCCTTGTGCACTTTGAACACCAATTAACCTCTCCCTTTTTTTTGTTCGTAATTGGTTCTGGCATAGCTTAGCTGTACGAGACACTTTAGGTCGTCGTTTGCGATATCTCTCACGTATTCATAATTTCATATATATTTAAATTCATAAATTCATACATGTATGGATTGATAAATTCAATCGATCATTTATTCATAATCTTATTTATGTATAAATTCACTTTTTAATACAATCATTAAGTCATGTATCATTTTATTCATACTGTTTGAAATTCATACATTTTTATTCATAAACTGATACATTCAACCAATGTTATATTAAAAATATTATTTATTCAAATCATCATTTCTTAATACATTCATAAACTGATTTATCATTCAATCAATAAGTAGTCATCGTGGCTCAAGCGGTAGCGTCCGCGACTCTGAGGTGTCAGGTCAAGGGTTCGCGCCCCGTCACGGTCTGAGGTTAGCATGGGTATGCCCTCAGGGTAGCGATTATACCTGCCAAAACAAGTCCCTCGCAAGAAGGCAACCGTCTTAGCCCTTGGTAGAAAAGGGAATCCGTGACGTAAAAACGGAACATCATTCAATCAATAGTCTTAAATTAATTCATTGAAATATGCGTATATTAATACATTCCATCATTCATATATTCAAAATCTCATTTATTCATATATTTTAACATTCACGTATTAATAAATTCAAATATGTATGAATTCATAAATTCTCCCATCACTCACATATTCTCATATTCATACTTCATAAATATTCATTCTCATGCAATCATACATTCATGCATTCATATATTCTTAAATTTATGCACCCATATATTCATACAATAATATCATGTACTTCAAGAATTCCAACAGTCATATCTTTATATGTCTAGTCATTCATTCATAAATTCATGCACTCATATTTTCATATATTCATAAAATAATTCATTCATATATTCATAAAGTCATACATTCATAAAGTCAGATATTCGACCATTCATACTTTCATTCATTCATGTAGTCATATATTTACACATTCATTCAGACAAATTTATACGTCCTTACATGAATAAAGTTGTGGGGTCATAAATGCTTCATATATTTATGCGTTCATGATATCATACACTCATATATTCATACATTAATGAAATATTAAAATTACACATTCATAAATAAATATAAAATCATTCATAAATAAATATTCATTATTGAATAAATTATCAAATGCTTATAAAAATAAACTATAATTTAATGAATACGTACATTCCAATATTCACACATTCAAAATTACTCCTTCATATAATCATAGCTTTATACATTTAAAAACGCATACATTCATGTATTCATAAATTTGTAAATTCATATTCTTCTCAACTTTAACCCATTTTTATATGGGGTCGCTGTTGTGAATGAGTCGTCTCCATCTATTTCTGCTCTGTGCTTCATTTTCATCATTACCCTTCCATTGCAAGTCTTCCCCTATACAATCACGCCATCTTTTTCTTGGTCTTCCTCTCCTCCTTCTACCCCGAACTTCCATCTCCATCGTATGTCTTCCAACATGATGTTCGTCCCGACGTAACAGGTGTCCATACCATCTAAGCCTTCCCTCCTGTATTTTCTTTGATAATTCAACTACCTTTGTCGATCTTCTTATATACTCATTCCTAATTCTATCCTTCCTTGTTACTCCAGACATCCACTTCAACATTCAGAAATACATTGCTTCTCTCCAGGGTGTTCAGTCTAATTTGTGCCAATATTAATCCCAGCTAGAAATGAGGTAGATACTGCTAGGTTAGAGGTGGGGGATGAATGCTAAATGCCTTTTATAGCACTCCACGGCTACAACCCGGGTTTATGAGGCTGGACACTGATAGGTTAGAGCTGGGGGGATGAATGCTAAAGGCCCTTTATAGCACTCCACGGCTAAGACCCGGGTTTTAGAGGCTAGTCACTTCCCGACTTGAGTGCTCTACCATTGAGTTACCGCGGCTAAGATCTCAGTCTTGGCGTAAAGTGAAAATTTCATGATATCTGTGTTGGATTTGGTTCCATCTGAATTGGGAGTAATTTTAAATGTAAAAAGAAGGAAAACACTGGTATAAATATATATTCATAAATTCATGTATGAATACATTCATGAATAAATTCAACCATTCTCATTCATATATTCATTAATCCATGCATTCATATATTCATTAATCCATGCATTCATATATTTACTTTTTCATGTATTCATATATTCCTTCTTTCATACATTCATAAACTCACATATTCATAAATTCATACATTCATGTAGTTATATTAAGCTTAAATATAGCATCTCTTTGTCATCAAAGCAAGGTGAATTGGCTTATTTCAGGCATAAAAATTATTTTCATAAAAATAAAAACTTCAATCTTATAATATAAAATTCTGTGTGGATAGTTACTGAACTATGTTAAAAATATACAATAGCCACAGTTTCATTTTGTAAGGGAGTGGCTGAGTCAAAGCACACATTCACCATAAGATAATATAACCCAATCACTCTTATCATTGGCTTAAACGTTGTTCCGCAGGGAGAGAACACACCGTCGAGAACCTGTGCCTCACGATGGCGGTCTACACGAACCACTTCCCGATATAGCCACGAGGGGCAGTGATTTCATCACCAGACCGCAAACTCCGGAGCACAGTAACAACGAACAAGAACAAATGCAGGAAGAAATGCAAAGACAGATGCAGGAACTCATGCAACAGCAAATGCAGAGGTTACAACAGTATTTTAAAGAGGAACAGGAGAAACAGAGGCAAAAACAACAGCAGGAGAAAGAACAGCTCATGCAAAAACTTAGGGAACAGGAAGAAGAAATTGAAAAACATAAACAGCAGCAGAAATTACAGGTATGGAACCTGTCTGCTTTCTCATTTCTCTGAAACCGATTTAGTTGAAAATATATATTTTTTTTCCCCGTGAAACTCGGGTATGAATAGTGGTTATTAAAGTAGTTTCATTAAGTATTGTATGTAATAATAATTATGATGATGATGATGATGACAATGACTATAACGATGGTGATGATGATGATGAAGACGACCAACACCACATTTTCAGATGTTAGCATTCTAAATCACCGCATTTTGCTGACTAATCAACTTGAGTCATTTCTTTCAGGAAACGAAAGAAGAGGAAAAATCAAGCGACCAACCAGAGCCAATGGTAAGATTTATTTTGTATACTTATATTGTACTTTATATATCGATTACACACACACACACACACACACACACACACACACACACACACACACACACACACACACACACACACACACACACGCCCACCCACCCACCCACCCACCCACCCGCCCACACACCCACCCACACACCCACCCACCCACCCACCCGCCCACTCGCACACACCACACCCGCCCACACACACACCACCACCCACCCACGCCCACCCACACCCCACACACACACACACACACACACACACACACACACACACACACACACACACACACAAGCTATGCGCAAGGAAGAATATATAATTACAACAGCAACTATAAATTGCAATTGCAAAATGAGAATAATAATGCACTCTAGAAATAGAGCTAATTGAGTTATGTACTATAAAGATAGCATTAACAGATAGTAATTTGAGCAAACAGTAGGAGGCATCAGACGAAATTTTATGAGCAAAAAGAATTAAAAAGAAAAGAGGCGAAAATAATAATTAGTGTCCTTGACTTAGAAACACGGTAGTTTGGTGACACTCTTCAATGTAAAGAACTAGTTTTTCTTGAATAACACCCACACATATTCTATAACGGAGAATCCAATTTCTCTAGTTTGTGGTGAGAACTGAGAACTTAATTTGTGATTCTGGAATAATCTTGGTCTGTAAAGTCACCGTGGCTCAAGCGGTAGCGTCCGCGACTCTGAGGCGTCAGGTCGAGGGTTCGCGCCCCGCCATGGTCTGAGGTTAGCAAGGGCATGCACTCAGGGTAAGGATTACATCTGCCAAAACAGGTCTTTCGCAAGAAGGCAACCGTCCTAGCCCTTAGTTGAAAAGGGAGTCCGTGACGTAAAACCGGAACAAGAACAATTGGTCTATAATGGCACTAAATAATGCCAGTGACACTAAGAAAGAAATATATAGTATAGTATGAAATGCATGAATTAGTCATTATAGTTTCCATGCCGTTCAATTTAGCTTTTAATTGTCTATTTGAGATTTTATCATGATTAAAGCATGCTAAATATTTTGACCGGATTTCTTAAACAGTGTAAACCTAGGATACCATATTGTTAGTTAGCTAGACACACACAATTGGATTTCATAAACGCATATGACGCGGTTCTGTGTATGGCTAGGATCCCCATACACAGAACCGCGTCAGATACGTTTATGAAATCCATTTGTGTGTGTCTAGCTAACTAACAATATGGTATCCTAGGTTTACACTGTTTAAGAACTCGGACCAATATTTTATGTATAGGGAAAACTTTTTTTTTACATATGCTAAGCTTTTTTCGGAGAGCGAAATATAAAGAGTGTGAAAAATGATGATTTAGAAGTTATTTTGTACTATATTTTAATGATCGCATCGCATGGCTTTTGATGTCTATGCAAGCTAGATGTAGTGCGTAGAGCATATATAGTTCCACTTTAGCTTTGTTATGGATCCATACATCCATTGTAATTATGTTTCTGTGAATTATTATTGTTATTATTGTTTTTATTATTATTATTATTATTATTATTATTATTATTATTATTATTATTATTATTATTATTATTGTTATTATTATTATTATTATTATTATTGTTATTATTATTATTATTATTATTATTATTATTATTATTATTATTATCATTATTATTATTATTATTTTTATTATTTTTGTTATAATTATCATTATTATAATTTTTGATATTATTATTATTATTATTATTATTATTATTATTATTATTATTATTATTATTATTATTATTATTATTATTATTATTATTATTATTATCATCATTATTATTATTATTATTTTTATTATTTTTGTTATATTTATTATTATTATAATTTTTGTTATTATTATTATTATTATTATTATTATTATTATTATTATTATTATTATTATTATTATTATTATTATTATTATTATTATTATTATTATTATTAGTATATTTCCTATTTTTTTATATGGAATTATGAGTTCAGTTCAAAGATAATTATTTGATATTGTTACTTTTGATTTCTTTTCTTAAACTTGGTATTGTTAATTTTAAACTATACTAAATAGAAAATAGTTGAGCTCCTGCTAATTATGAATTTTTTTCAATCATTTCTGTATGTTTTAATTTGGAATGAATTCAACTCATTGTTATGATGCCTGCATTATCCATAGCTTCAGCCAGAAGAAACAACTGATAACGAAGAAAATGACATTGAAATTAGTGTAGACAAAGATAACGAAGAGAATGCCAATGATGGAGAAAATGAGCAAACTGAAAATAATTCTGAAAGCAAAGACAATCAAAACACAACAGATAATGAAAACAATGAAGAAAATAACGAAGATAAGAATACTGGTGACCAGAATTTGAATCCAGATGAAAATGTGGTGAGGAGACAAAAAATCTGCCTTGGAATAGCTTAAAAGAATGGACTGGCAGTTATCAAGTGGTCTTGGGAACTGATTAAATACGGCTTTCCCTGCAAATAAAGTGTGTACAGGTCATAAACCTAGAGCTGTAGACAGAGGAATTTGGCCACAGTCAGACATAAAGTGTCATATTGCTTCCTTAAGACTACGCCCTGCCTCTTGTTTGCTTCCTCAGCTCAGTGCCTCAGATCTCAGTGATACAAACTGTGAATTGTTTTTATCACTGGGTATTTGGCTCGTATGGAAGCCAAAGTACACAAGCCAAATGGCAGAGCAGGATGGGAGTCATATGAGGCAGCCTGAAATGGTGGGCATAAGAGCAATATGGCGCCTTAGGAGTAATTGACTAACCTCGTCTCCATCTCCTGATCTAAGCACTTTATTTCTTGGGACTGCACCTAAGACCAAGGCCAGATTTCTTCAACAGTGTAAACCTAGGATACCATGTTGTTAGTTAGCTAAACACACAAATAGATGTAATAAACGCATCTGACGCAGGTCTGTGTATGGCTAGGATCCCACATGGGATCCTAGCCATACACAAAACCGCGTCAGATGAGTTTATGAAATCCATTTGGGTGTGTCTAGCTAACTAACAATATGGTATCCTAGGTTTACACAGTTTAAGAAATTGGGTGTAAGTCTTGTAAGAAGACTTCCAGCACACTGCGTTTGCGATCCTGAACAATAATACTTTTCCATTTTGGAAAAGGGCCTTTTCCAGTTTGAAGAATCCATTTTGCTCTGAACTGAACTTTTTTTTTTTTCAACATTTCCTTATGGCTTATCTTTTCAGCTTATTACTCAACTGCAGCTTGGAGATTTTGCCTGTATGATAGTTAACGCCGCACGCCACGACACATATACAGCTTATAGCATTATTTTATATACTGCTTCTCTTAATCTTGGAATGATCATTTCTTTTCATTACTTTTGGCTTTTATTTGATATCAGTTGACTGACGAGATGACCTAGTTATGTATTTACATTAATTTTTTAGGAGATATAAATCTTTTTCAGAGCTTCTTCTTTATTTAAATCATACATTAACCTTTTAAGTATTATATTTTTTGTTTTTCTGGCTTACATGCATTTACACCTGCTTTCTTCTCATTATTTAAGATCATTACTCACAGATATAATATACTCTTGGCATGCATCCGATAAAATGGGATATTTATATATATATATATTGAGAAATCTTGACTTTTACTCGTTCCAGGGAGTAAATATATACATCCAGAGCATGTCTTTTTTTTCTATTAATGTGAATATTATTTTTTGAATTCTTATCGTGTTTAAAAAAATATATATATATTCTTGTGAATGAGGGCTGTATCTGTGGCTTAAATAAAATTAACATATAAGTATTGTCATGCGTAAAAAGAAAAGAAGAAAAATCGTTTTTGGGAGTAGCCTAGTGAGATTGAATTACATAGCCTATTCCGCGACTTATCCATATATTTTATTATTAGAATTTTCTTCAAATTGCACATTTTTTTTTTTATTAAAACATGTCCATCTTACCCAGTTAAATTATTAACCCTTTCCTCGTTTTAAATAGACTTGATATTAGCATTTGTTTCAACTTATCTTTAAACTTAGATATAAGCCTTTTCATCAAGTTATCCAGAGATTCTACTTACCTTTGCCCCAACTAATCCAGAAACTTTTATTTTTTATTATCCTTTTTTCCAGTTTATCCAGAAACTCTTCATTACCTTTTCTTCAACTGATCTAGATACTTTGTTGCCTTATTCATCAATTTATTCAGAGACAATTATTCATTGTTAATCTTTTCCTCATCTTCTCCAGAGATTTTGCTAGTATCCTGTTCAAGTATTCCAAAGATTTATTTTCAAAATTTCCCTTATTTTTTTTGCATAAGTTTGTAATTAGCATTTTCCTCATCCTTATCAGGGATTTTGTCGTTAACCTTTTCCTCGTCTCATCAGAGATATTTGTCATAAATTTTTTCCTCATCTTTTCCAATGACTTCGCCAGTAGCTTTTTCATCGTCTCCTCGAGACCTTTTTTTTTTTTTTTTTATTCCTTTCTCATCTTTTCCAATGACTTTGCCAATGACTTTTTCCTCATCTCTTCTAGAGGCTTTGTTATTACCCTTTCATCAACATGTCTATAAAATTTTGTTGTTAGCTTGTCAACCAACTTAAAGGAGTCATTGTTTTTAGTCTGCTCATCAAGCTATCACCCAATCGCTTTGTAACTGCATTTTCCCCTATTCTCCAGGAGACTGAAGACCAAGAAAAAACGGAGGAAGAACGGAGAAAAGAAATGAAAGAGATCGCGAGAGAAGCTGCTGCAAAGGAAGAAGATATTGGGGAATTGGCCATAGAAATCGTAAACGGAATGAGAAGTCATGATCCCAAGGTTCAGATCAGCAATGCTGAAAAAGCGAGACAGCTGCTCTCTAACCCTCAACCTCCTATTCAGCAGTTTATCGATGCAGGAATTCTGCCAGTTCTTGCTGCTTGTATGAATAGAAATGACTTGTAAGTTTTCTTGCTGCTTGTATGAATACAAATGACTTGTAAGTTTTCTTGCTGCTTGTATGAATAGAAATGACTTATAAGTTTTCTGGCTGCTTGTATGAATAGAAATGACTTGTAGGTTTTCTTGCTGCTTGTATGAATAGATATTGACTTGTAAGCTTTCTTGCTGCTTGTATAAATATAAATGACTTGTAAGTTTTCTTGCTGCTTGTATGAATAGAAATGACTTGCAAGTTTTCTTGCTGCTTGTATGAATAGAAATGACTTGTAAATTTTCTTGCTGCTTGTATGAATAGAAATGACTTGTAAGTTTTCTTGCTGCTTGTATGAATACATATGACTTGTAAGTTTTCTTGCTGCTTGTATAAATATCAATGATTTGTAAGTTTTCTTGCTGCTTGTATGAATAGAAATGATTTGCAAGTTTTCTTGTAGCTTGTATAAATAGAAATGACTTGTAAGTTTTCTTGCTGCTTGTATGAATAGAAATGACTTGTAAGTTTTCTTGCTGCTTGTATGAATAGAAATGACTTGTAAGTTTTCTTGCTGCCTGTATAAATAGAAATGACTTGTAAGTTTCAAGAGATTTTCTAGTATTATTGTATATGCTATTATTATTGTAGTGTAAGTAGCAAGTATCCTTCCTAATAGCTCTGGTCCTCTCTAGTTTTATAGTCATACTTCTCCATTGGTTTTGGTCACCCTTTTGTCTCTGGTAGGACAAAGCAATGCACATAAAATAGTAATCAAGGCTAATCTGAGTAAATTAATTCAAGCTTATACATAGCGAAAGACCAAGTCGTTAACATTATTAATAATGTATATATCATATTTTATTTCATTCCTACTTACAGACCGCACCTTCAGCTTGAGGCAACTTGGGCAGTGACAAATATCGCCTCTGGACCAACAGAATATACTTATGCATTAGTTGGTAGGTTCTTTCCAATAATTCATATTGGTAATAGGGATTGTATGTTCAAAAAAGAAAAAAAATGCCATCTCATGATCTGTTTATATTTTATTCCCTTTGTACCATCAAGTGTTTTAAAACATTATAATCTTTTATCAATTATTCACAAAATCATAACATCATTGCTTTGTTGGCATAACTCTGACTTTTTTTTTTAATGAAATGATTTGCATCTTAAGTAGTTGCCAAGAGTTGTACACCTGTGCTGACACTATCCCATTCTTTGTACATCTCACAGAAGCTAACCATTTGCCTGTTTTGGTCGACCTATTGAGCAATGGACGGTCCAAAGTCCAAGAACAGGCAGTGTGGGCTCTTGGAAATATTGTTGGGGATGGTCCAGACTGCAGGGATCAGGCTTTAGAAGAGGGAATCATTAGACCTCTTATTGAATTGCTTGCATCCCCCATACAGGTAAGAGATTATTTGGCTATCTAATTTGCTTTCTGGATCATAGGACTAAGTAATATTTGCAGAATCTGTTCTGGATTGTCTAATAACCTTTTGAGTGTGCAGATAGAAGCCTGAACTCTGGCATTAAACATTTTAATTTTCTCTGTATAATAAGGCAGCAGTCTCCCTTGCATAGGGTATGGCAGAATCAAAGCACACACTTATTGTGGTACAGATTGGAGTTTTCCTACTAGAATACCTTCAAGGTATCCTTGAGTCTTTGGGAAAGGAAATATGAAGGGGGATATTATTTTGCATGAATATTAGAGTCGGGAATGGTATGAGTGATTGGTTTGAAGTGAATATAGGGCTACCTCAAGGATGTGTAATGTCTCCATGGTTGTTTAATGTATAAATGGATGGAGTGGTAAGGGAAGTATATGAAAGAGTATTAGACAGAGGTTTGGAACTAGTGGGTTAGAATGGAAGGTTGTGGAGATTGAATTAGTTGCTATTTGCGGATGATACTGTACTGGTGGCTGATGCTTGGAATGAACTGAATAATTTGATGACTGAGTTCGTTAGGGTGTGTGAAAGAAGGAATTTGCCGTGATTATTGGTAAAAGTAAAGCCATGAAATGCACAAGGAGTGTTAATGTTGACAGATTGAATGTAGGAATGAATCGGGAGTTGCTTGGAGACGTTGAGGCTTTTAAATATCTGGGGTCGCATGTATCAAGGTGTGGACGAGTGGATGCAGAGGTGAAGGAAGCAAGTAAATGTCTAGGTAGGTTGAAAAGTGTAATTAGAAATAGATATTTGGGATGAATGCAAAGAGAAGAATATATGAAGGTATGATTGTTCTGACAACATTGTATGGAGCAGAGACTTGAAATGCAAGAGAGGATAAAAGGAACAAGTTGAATGTAATGGAGATGAGGTGTTTTGAGAATTATGCTTGGTGTATTTAGAATAGATAGAGAAAGAAACGAGGATGTCAGGCAGAGAACGGGTGTTAAAAGGAAGCTGTCGGATTGGTTAGATCAGAGTGTGTCAAGTAGGTTTGGAGACATGGAAAGGATGAGTGATGAATGAATAGTGAAGAGAGTGTGGAGGGCAGAAATGACTGGAGTTCTGTCAAGGAGACCTAGAATGAGATGGATGGGTGGCGTGAAAAGGGCATTGCATGCACGTGGAATGTCAGTGGAGCAGGGAAGAGAACATGCAAGTGATAGGAATGTGTGGAGGAAGATTGTATATAGGTAACAAGGGCCAAAGGGATTTCTTGCACCTGCTGGTTCAGTTAACAGTGATGGACGGGTGTGAGGGGAGTTGCCATGTGATGAAGCTGCTGTCGGGCCTCATTGTTGAATATCCTTGTCCTTCCTAGCTTGGGGCTGACCCAAGCTGGGTGGAAGGGGAAATGTGGCAACCCTTTATCCCCAAGGAGCTAAGAGGAGTGGTTGAGGTATTTGTGGATGGTGTTGAATGCGTGTTTCTTGGCTCTGCCACCCTCTTATAAGGGGGAATGAGGCCAGACATATGTATAGGAATGTCTATTTTTTCTACATTGTGTCAGTATTATTCTCCATTAGAATGGGGATGGACACAGGCTGATTGGAACTGAGGAAGTAATGCTGGATGACCTAATTGATGCCCTATAAGAGCTAATAATTTGTATTTCAGGTACCTTTGCGTCGTCAGGTGTGTTGGGTCTTGACAAACCTTTTCCGAGTGAAGAATCCTGTCATGTCAGATGACGACAAAAAACTTGTAGCAAATGCTCTTAAAGAACTTGTCAGACACTTTGATCCACAAGTACAGGGTAAGATTAGTTTCTTTCAGATTCTGCTTGACATAATTACAAAGTGTGTCAATAAATCATATATCTTGTCATGAAAGCACAACTTTTTAACTAAATCTAGTTTAGTGCCATTGTATATGATCAGTGATTGCTGCCAGACTTACAACTGAAATAGTTGAAAGTCTTGGTTTTGAACTTATATTTTTGGTATAATTAATCTTCATTTCTGGCTATGCTGTATTAGTAGCCTTATATGTTGCATATTTTTCGTGCCTAATTTGTACTTTTTTATATTTTGTTAATATCGATGTTTGTGCCTAAAATATATAAAAGCTGTAGCCCACTTTGTGAAAGATGGAATACCGTCTTCACAAAATTCTAAATCTATTAAGTACCACGAAATTTTTATAATGTGGTGAAAATTTGACGTTTGATGTTGCAAAGTGAAGTACCAAAAAAGTTCTTTTAAAAATACTAATGATAATTTTATAATTATTTCAGCCGATGCACTTTGGGCCGTGGCGTACTTTGCAGACTTAGGATCTGATTACATTGACGATCTCATAGGATGTGGAATCACAAGAGAGTTGGTACAAAGACTGTATTCTAATGATAGCAAAGTCATTGCTGCAGCTCTGAGAGCAACAGGTACCCATAGCTGCGGGAAACGACAGCCAGGTACGATTCAAAGAGAAAGTTGTTTCTTAATATCATGTCAGACTCATTATACAATAGTTTAAAATGACTGCATATGCATTTGTTTTTATTATAAAATATTGCAATATCCTTAAAAAAAAACTATTACTATGTGTACTTTTAAAATGTCTGGATATGCATTTTTTATTATAAAATATTGCATTACCCGTGGAAAAAAAAATATTAGATTGAATACTTGACCTTCTCCTGAGCAGAATGCCAAGCCATAGCACAATAGTAAACCAGCGTTGTACATAGTAGGAGGTATTTGGGGAATATTAACTGAGTCGTGAAAGCTGGCTGGCTACCTGAGACGAAGAAGCCTAAAATGATTCGTGACACACTCAGACGCCACCGTCCCGACACCGCCTCGTCTCTCGGCTCGGCTCTCTCTCTCTCTCTCTCTCTCTCTCTCTCTCTCTCTCTCTCTCTCAATCACTCTCTCTCTCCTCTCTCTCTCTCCTCTCTCTCTCTCTCTTCTCTCTCTCTCTCTCTCTCTCTCGCTCGTCTCTCTCTCCTCTCTCCTCTCTCGCTCACTCTCTCTCTCTCTCTCTCTCTCTCTTCTCTCTCTCTCTCTCTCCTCTCTCCTCTCTCTCTCCTCCTCTCTCTCTCTCTCTCTCTCTCTCTCTCTCTCTCTCTCTCTCTCTCTCTCTCCTCTCTCTCCTCTCTCTCTCTCTCTCTCTCTCTCTCTCTCTCTTCTCTCTCTCTCTCTCTCTCTCTCTCTCCTCTCTCTCCCTCTCTCTCTCTCTCTCTCTCTCTCTCTCTCTCTCTCTCTCTCTCTCTCTCTCTCTCTCTCTCTCTCTCTCTTCTTTTTTCTTCTTTTTTATGTCTGCTACCCCCCCCAATTGGGGGAGACAGCCAAGGTAGATAGATAGATAGACTCTCTATACATTGATGAAATGTCATTGTGCTCTGAGTAATAATTTTGGTTAGTAATAGATATGTATTTCACCTGTGTACATGACATGATAATGATTATATTGACTATGAAGGGAATACAAGAAACGATAGAGTACCTTGGCGCTTACGAGTATGTCTATCTATACTCATCTTCAGTGGTACTCTGATGTTTCCTATTCTCTCTTCATAATAAAAATAATTGCATTTGCAATAGTTCAAATCCTTCTCTTTGAAACAAATTTATCTTATCGTATTGTGTTTATGCAAAAAATAGCCTTTGGAATGTATACTTCAATTTCATGTTAGTTTATACCAACTTTTCCAAACTATTTTCATTTAGACTGATGCTGTAGTAGAAGCGGGTGCATTACCTATATACCGTGAGCTTCTGAACCATTCCAATCCAGGCATTACCAGGGAAGCCGCCTGGATTCTGTCTAACATTACTGCTGGAACAACGAGACAGATCCCAACTGGTTATTGATGTGCAGATAGTATCGGCCCTTATAGCTGCTGCTGAAAAGGTTGGTTCAGTTTAAAAAACAAATACATTTTAAAATTCAATGATGCTTATTGTAAAACAGGTATAGGTGTTATAGCCTATTACTGTTTTGTTCTTAGTCGGTCTGTATAAATGCATTCTTTCTATAGGATAATGTTTCATTATCTCCAGTTTTTTTTTCATTGAAGACGAATTTTTACAGTTAATATATATTATATAAGATATGTTTTTCAAACATTTCTTTGCTTGCTTGGAATTCTAGATTAAAAATTTATGACTTGGTAGATGGGTATATTTTTTACATACATATCTACAATGGCCCAGTCCCCCTTGTAAAAGGAGTGGCCTTGTCAGAGCATACAGTTTGACCAGAAGCTAATATCCCTTGATCTTATCTTATCTCCTTGGGGATAAAGATTTCTGAGCCAGTTAAACAAACGATTAAGAGGGTATTCAGGTATTTTAACAAGAATGATAAAAAGTCTGAAAATATTCTGTCATAAAGACACACTCATTCTGTAGTTGTACAGAGCTTTTAGAACTGGTATGATCATAGTATGTGAAAATTATTGAGAATTCCTTGTGCTTTTTAGAGTACCATAATGCTGCAAGCATGAAATTAGTTTTCATAATTACAATATGAAACAGAAACATCTGATATTTTATCAAGCACGATTCATTATCCTGCTGAAACCAGAAGGATGAACAAAACTGAAAAATGAAGCATTCTGTCTTTAGGACTCCTTGCCCATTTTCACCTCTTTTGTTGTTAGTTTCCAGCAAAGGAATTAGTTATGGAAGACTTACCAAACCCTTACTTTCACATTGCATTTAGCCTCTTCATAAGCAAAGCAGCAAATATAAGGAGCTAATCTAATGAAATAGAAGTTACAATGATAACACTAATTCCTAACTGCGATAGTTATACACCTCTTGTAATTTTATTTATTGAGTTAAAGATTTTGATATTTTCAATTACAGAAAGACCCAGAGCTTAGGAAAGAAGCCACGTGGGGCTTATCCAATCTCTGTGCCGGAGCAACTCCAGAGCAAATGTGGGTGTTGGTCCAACTCGGGGTTCTCGCCTGTCTGTGTGGAATCTTAGCTGGAGAAGATCAAACCTTAATGGTTGTGGCTTTGGAAGCAATAAACAATGTCTTTAAAGTAAGTAAATAATTAATGATTGATCATTTATTAATTAGAGAAATAAATGATATATTAAAGGTCTGCCAGAACACTACTGACCAAAACCATTTATTAGATTGTATGGACCATGGATTGGTAAGGGAAATAAATAAGGTCTTGACGGTAATTCAAGAAACCAATGACTAAAGCAATAATTAATTACTGAGAACTTTGGATTGGCTAAATAAAGCCATCTGTCTTTGAGGTAAGTCATGACACTAATGACTAAAACATTTATCATTTACTAATAACTTTGAATTGGTTTATAGAAAATTTGAATTAACATTTAGTCATTTTTTTTAATTTGTAACGACTTGAGATTGGGTAATTGCAATTTAGAATATTTTTATAAAAAAAATCCCAAATATCTACTAATATCCAACTATGGATTAGTTATTGAAATTGGAGAATAGCTCTAACAGTAATCTAACAACAATTAAATATTTCCTAATGAGTTTAGATTTTTTATTGAAAATTCAAAGTAGCGGGAACACTATATCAGAAAAAACAACTGATTTCAAAATAATTTCATGATATCTTTAACACTAATCCAGGAACACGTGTAAATCTTAAAAAAATTCTCTAACAACTTTTGCCTAGTTATTGAGAATGTAGAATGGCTATAACACTAATTTAAAAACATTTATTGATCTCTAGCAACTTATATAATGACCTTAAACTGATTAATGAAAATTAAAATAGTTTTGATGATAATCACTATTAGGTTATTAAATGTGGTTCTTCAATTCCATAACAATGCACATGTGATATTTAACAGAAAAGCGAGGATGATACGCGTATCTGTCGCGTTGTTGAAGGCGTGGGAGGTCTGAAAACATTGCGTAATCTCCAAACAAACGACCAGGGAGAGGTGGCTAAACTGGCCAAATATATTGTTGTGAACTATTTCGATGGGGATGATGATGATGACGAGAAAGAAGATAAATAGATATTGGTAGCCCTTGTCAACTCAGCTGGTTCAGTGAATGCATTGTCAGGGAGACGTGTTAAACTGGCAAAGTATCTCATTTTTTTCCTATATTGGTGACGATGACCACGAAGAAGAGATAAAAAGGGTGGTAGTCCCTGTCAACTCAGCAGGCTTGAGAACTCCATCGCTAGAAATGTGGAGTCATTATGGGAAAAGTATTTCCTTCTTCAAAGTCATTAAACTTTGGTTCACAAAAGAAGTAAAATGTTTAATATGGAAAGAAGAAAGAGTTTCATGAGATAAGTTATGTCTTATCCTTTCCTCATCAGGTTAGGCCTTTGTATCCTGATGTGTAAGATAATGTAAAAAGAAATAATTAGCAATTTAGATCATGTAAAGAGAAATATTCAAAATCTAAGTTAAGGTTCATTTAGATTTTCCTGTATTTATGTGACTGTAATTAGAACTAAAGTTGTAACCAAAGACATGGAATGTTTAAATAATAGATAGCATATTTACCTTGCATATTCTCTTCACAAAGGTGGCCACCGTGGCAGAGTGGTAACGCCCACGACTCTGATTCGTTAGGTGGTGGGTTCGAGGCCCACCACAATCTGAGGTTAGAAAGGGCATTCATTTTGGGTGACGGACACACTTGCCAAAACCAAGTCTCTAGCAAGAGGGCACTGTCCTAGCCATTAATAGAAAAGAGAGGCCGTGGCGTAAAGACAATCACATATTCTCATCACAAAATTTCAGATGTAAAGCTTCTTACATTCTACATAAACAGCCAAAACCAAGTCCCTAGCTAGAGGGCACTGTCCTAGCCCTTAATAGAAAAGAGAGTCCGTGGTGTAAAGCCAAACACATATTCTCATCACAGAATTTCAGATGTAAAGCTTCTTACTTTCTGCATAAGCAGTGGTCATGTGTATCTTGTTCCTCATCACACTGTTGATGAGCTGACAATAGGATTCAGTGACAGACTGAGGCTGGGAATTTAGGCTGGATACCTTTTCTAACGCCCTGCGGTAGGCTCGATAAGTGACCGTCACTTCCCAATTCTAGTGCTCTAATGATAGGATTCAGTAGCCGATACAAATTAAGGCTAGAGTTTACAAGTTTAAACGATGAGAGGTGCATGTCTTAAAACATGGTGATGGCCTTCTTTTTATGCTCAGGGTTCCAGAAGTTCTTCACTTCCCATTCCTCTAAATCCACAGCCTTTCACCTTTCTCTATACAAGTGAGGTCCACAATGGTGTTCATAATGCTCACACATCCCATCGCGTTGCAGTTAAAGTCTTGTCATTTTTGTACCTGAAAGCATTCTAGTATACAGGTCACGTCTTCCTTGTCTTGGGTGATGATAGTGAGGGATTAGCTGTATATTATCAATTCCATATCCATTATGGTACTCCTATTTCTCACTTTTTTTGCCTATGTCCCCTCTATCCAGTCATGATGCATCATTCACTGATACATGTTCATTTCGGATAAAATGTGTGTGTATACCACCTTGTACGAGTGTGGTTGACTATGCAAAATTTGATGATAATATTCAATAGTAGCTTCTAAAAGATTTTTTATTTTTTTTATTTTATTTATTTATTTTTTTTGCTATGGAACATATTATGTTCTAACGATACCTCTAAAAGAGAAGGGTTGGATCAGGCTGGAAAGGCCAGAGTCTTGTTTTCAGATGTGTTGTGTTCAGTAAGACTGCTTGTCAGGAGATCTTACCCTTGTTTTGCGCCAACAAAGAATCTGCAGCAAGTATCAGACATAACTAACCAGGACAACTTGATGTCAAGTCTTTCTTCTAGTACAGTTCTTTTCCTATGCCAACATCTACATCTACATCTAATATAATTTATTTATACATCACCTTGAACGGGTGTGATTGGCCATGCGAAATTGGGTAACTATTTAATTGTAGCTTCTAAAAGAAAATTAGGGTATTATCAGTCTCAAGGTGATCATCACAAATGAACAGGGTTTGTTGATTCCCTTACTGATTGACATGGAGGAGGATCTTACATTACATCTCCTAAACAAACAATTAACACTGCCTGAGAAAGGCAGCAGAGTTGACATTTGTCAAAATATGCTGGTTTGTTTCCGTTCTTTGCACTTGCGCATCCAATGACATAAATCTTGGTTTGGTGCAAATTCCAGTGTAGTTGGTTTGCCTATATTAAAGCTAAAGTCATTCTGATCATGTGAACTAGAAGAGTTTAGGATAACAGAGCCAGATGATTGTTTTATACCTTAAACCTTTTCATGAGAAATGGTCTCATCAGGCATCTTTTACCAATAAAAGACAGGTTTGTTTAGTTTGTGAAAGTGTTCATCAATTGTATGTCGTCAATTAAAACACTTAGCTGCTGGGGAATAGCTGGAATGTTTTGAATTGTTCTTTCTTTGCTATGAAATAGAGTATGTTCTACTGGTACCTCTAGAAGAGAAGGGTTGGATAAGGCTGAAGAGGCCAGATTGTTGTCTTCAGTTCTGCAAAGACTGCTGACGAGGAGGCCTTGCCCTCTGCTTTGCACCAATATCTTATAAAATTATTTATTCCAGGAAGAGGTTTAGAATATCTAGCAAATTTTGGACTTATATAGGACTGACCATGACAGCTTGATGCCCAGTCTTCCTTCTATTTTGGTTCATTTCCTATGCCAATATCTACACCAAATATTCTGGCATATTCATTACACATATATTATCTTTTCACTCCTGACAAGTCACTACATTTCATCTCATTTTCTCTTTGCTTAATGATTTCTTGGCGCCCGGGCCCGATAAAACCAGTTTTCTTTGCCTGTTTCTGTGTCATATTCATTAGAAAATCCAGTATTTTCCATTCAGACTTAATATTAGAGGTCCTTCTTGATCAGGAGCTTATTACAATATCACCTGGAGAAGTGTTCAATGTGCATGTAGAAATATGTCGGGATCTGTGGTAAGCAGGGCCATGCCAAATATTGATTCCCCCTTTATTTTGGTATAGCTCCTATTGCGGGTTATGTTCACCGAGGTGCTTGCTAATTGACCGTAAGCTGCTGCGAATAATCCAATTTTATTCCATGAGAGAGAGTGTGGAAGCCTCTTCACCATGAATTCTATAGAATCCAGGGAAATTTATTTCCTGCAAGGTATACAGGGCACTAGTTTATCCTATGTGGAATGGATAGGATATAGTATCACAACTACTTACTGTTTTTTTCTTTTATGAGTGTGATACCAGGACAGGCAAAAAAAAAACCCCTCGTCAATAAAGTCCCGGACACAAAGAGAGCAATGAGACGAAGGAAAAGAAAAAGCTTGAGGAAAGGCAGAGATGAGGTAAAGATACACAAAGGAAATGGACAAACTGAAAGAATAGTCAGAGTACTGAGGACCTAAAGTTATGGCAGGATTAAGCCCTGAGATGACAATAAATCCACTTTTTGAAGGAAGATGGGTTATAAGAATAAGGAAAACAAAAGGAGGAAGAGAGTTCCGGAGTCTGGTGGTAGATGGGAAGAAGCAGTTGCTGCACATACGAATTTCCACACAGTACCTGTGAGATGAGGCCACTTGGTGAGTGTCACGCAACCTCAGCAGAGGGGGAGGGATGCAACTCGCCAACTTCATCAGAGCAGTGATGGAAATAGTAGCAATACAAAAGAGAAATGGATGACACCTTACGGTTAAGAGAAAGAAATTCCAGATTAGAAGTACGAGAAGGGTCATTAATGAGAGTGAGGTGCCTTAGATTCAACCCTATCAAGGAGATAAGTAGAAAAAAATCACCACAGATGTGCGAGCAATATTCTAAGCAGGGACAGATAAGATCTTTATAGATTTTAAGTAACTGTAAGGAGTTAAAGTAATGACAAACACGAAAAACAACCCCCAATTTTTTGAATGAAGTTTTAGAAATTTGGATTATGTGATTCCTCCAAGACAAATTAGAGGCTATATGGATTCCAAATATGTAGATAGAATTAAGAGGGTAAATTACGTTAGTGTTGAATACAAAAGGGCTCTCAGGAGGAGAAGATAAAGAGATGGCCAGAAACTTCGTCTTGGAGGCATTAAATATAGCTAAATTTTGGGTACCCCCTCAGATTCCCTCTGCTAATCTGAGTTGAGGGTAGAAGAAAGAGTGATTCAAGACTGATTACGAGTAGCAAATGAAGGATGTTAAGAAAAGGCAGAGGAAAAAGGAAGGGTAGAATCGTCGGCAAAGGCGAGAAGAAGAGAGGAAGATGGGGACTGAAGAAGATCATTGATGAAGAGAAGCAACACGGTGAAAGAACAGAGCTCTTTGGAACACCACTGGTAACAGGGAAAGGACTAGATGTTGTACCATCAAAAACCACAGATATAAAACGGTTAGAAAGAAAACTGGAAATCTGAGAACAGAGAGAAGTGGTAAAGCCATAGGCAGGGAATTTGGCCAACAGAGCTTTGTAACAGACTGTCAAAAGCCTTAAGAGATATCAAGGGCGATGACAAACGATTGCCCATAGTTCCTCGGAGAAGATGACCATACATGAGTAAGATAGGGCAGGAGATCACCAGTGGATCTTGTCTTGCATAAGCTGTACTTGTGATCGGAGATAAGAGAGTTAGGATTCAAGATGTTTCAAAAAGTGAGCCTTGAGCAAACTTTCGAAAACTTTGCGATAGAAGAGGTTAGGGCAATAGGTTGGTAGTTTGAAGGAATAGAGCGGCTACCATTCTTAGTAATAGGTAGCACTAGAGCATGCTTCCAGGATGAAGGATAGATACCGTTTGACAGAATGAAGCAGAAAAGACGGCAAAGCATGGAAGCCAGTTCGTTTGCAAACTCCTTAAGGAACCCTGCAGGGATACCATCGGGACCAGATGCCTTGTTTGTCTTTAGCGAGCGTAGAACCTTATGGACTAAGGATAAGGGAGGACATAGGGTAAAGAGAAGGGTAAAGATTGAAGGAGAGGTGTGCTTGAATTGTTTATGGAATAGTTGGCAGAAAAATGAGAGCCAAAGATAGTGGCTTTGTCAGTGAGAGAGCAAGCTAAAGAACCATCAAAATGAATGAGATGGGGAGAGCTTGAGATACAAAAGTTTTTGGAGTGGTTTATCGCTAAGGACCAGAAACATTTGTCAGTGGAAGAGGAGTTAAGGTCATCAACTTTCCTACTTAAAAAGGAAGCCTTAGACCTTCGAATCTGAGAAGTACTGCGATTCCTAGCTACAATAAAAGCAGAGCAAATTAAATCAGAAGGAGAGACTTTGTAAGACCGGTGTGCCCGATCCCTGGCCTGAATAGCCATGGAGCAGGCTTGGTCAAACTAAGGATTAGGGTGAAAAAATAAATTTTGCAAATCTGATACAGATGACTTTTCTACAGCCCCATAATTTGAAAAGCAACACATTGGTAACATTACTGCTCAGTAAGAGTAGACAAAACCACTTAATTGCTGGTTGCAAGTATTTTGTCACTAACTTCTTCTGCATCATGTGCAAAGATGTAATCAGATTGACTCTCTGACCTAATATCATCGACCAGGTTGAATGAGGATGGGTGCTTGTTCAAACAACCACAAGTATCCATGAAGAGCAACTGCCGATTCCGTGCTTTCTTACAGAGCTCTAAGAGAGTGTATGTTGTGCTGGTGGTGTATATGATCGTGTACGGTGCAGTCTCATAGTAAGTTATAGGTTACTCTCTGTCTCCAGCTAAAAGGAGTCTTCGAAAAATGAAGTGTTGTTTCTTGTGCTTGTTCTTCATATTGACAACACTGTTAGGGAATGAAACATTGTAAGTCAAATTGCAATCAGTGGAACCTTTGCCATCATATCGTGTTCTCTTGTGTATTTATGTCTGAGAGGGATACCTTGTGAAAGACGGAAATCTGTACAGTTTCAGAAGAGTAGAACGAGAAATGGTGCTTAATATTCTCAGCACAGATTGATACAATATTACTATAAGGCATTTAATGTATGATAATGTCAAAATCCCCTGCACTTTCCTGTAGAAGCAAAACGTCTGATAAGTAAATATATGTTGCTTTAGCTACAGTAGTCATGCTCAACAATGAGTGATGAAGGCAATGCCCGTGATTCATTCTGGTAGGTATCTCCTAATTGCAGCAGCAGCTGTTGGTTCTCAAACATGGGAAGATAAAGGAAAAAGCCATCCATTTATATACAATATTTCCTTGATCCCATAGTTTAACAGCTCCATTGCCTTAACTGTGCTAGAAATTTTGGCCCAGGATACAAATAGCAGCAAATTCCATAATCTTCTACCTAGTCAACATTGCAGCTTCCATGTTGTCTTCATAACGTCACAACTATGAAGATATCCATGCAAGAAAAAATAGACAATAATATTTTGGAATTTCTTGGCTAACTTAGATGACTACAACTATTCTCCATATGAAAGCTTCAACTGATATTCCCTGAAGTGAATATCACAATTTGTGGCTACTAAATGTGACTTTGTATAAAATAATAATTATAAAAACAAAGGTAAAGATATTGATAAATATGGCTTTGTCTGTAATGGCAAGACTCATTTGCGCATAACAATACTTGTCTAACATCGCCATGAGGACGACCGATCTAACATGTCTCAAATTAAAAAATTAAAAAAATAACATTACAAATTCAACCAAAAACCTTCTCTTTTATGGAATAGAACCAAGCCTTAAAGGCAAGACAATGAGCAAAAGTAGCAAGTATCACGCTCGTAATTCTATGTCCACATTGCAATATAGGAGTAGCTTATGGACTAGACCCAGTATGCTTTTCTGATAATCGCTCTAGATAGATATACTATATATATTGTGGATTGCTATTATATCGCCCATGTTAAACTATTGCAGGATATGGTGTACTGGTTGCCAATATTCACTGATCTATTTCCTCTTCTCATAGTCACCCTGTGCTCTAAGCAGGTGAACATTGTCTGCATTTGAATAGAATAATTAGTCGCGTCACATGTCTTATACACCTGATGCTTTTTATGGAATAGCAACATCACTGAAAAACCACGAATGTCATTTTTAGTGACAAGGATACTTGCGGGCAACTCTATATCAGTGAGACTAGGGGCTAGATTAAATGATGGTTCACAACAAATAATTTACAGAGAAAGAGATGTGCTGTTTGTTTCCAGGCTTGAACAACACTCACAATGCCCAATTTAGAAAAGAGAATTAGCAACCAAGCAGCAGAACCAACAAAATCAATAACATTGGCAAGCATCACGTTTGCAATGGATATGTTTTTTTTTCTGACACTGTAAGCCGTTTACTATTTGTGATCTGGCATTGCAAATTTGATGATTTTTATGTAAAGACAGAAATGGATTTTAGTCGTCAGAGTGCAATTCCAAAAGAAGTGTGATGGCTAACTGTCAAATATGGGATTTTTTTTTGACACCCAAATAGGCTAATGGGGTTAAGAGTTAAGTTGTGGTTTGGTAATGTGAAGCAATTAGGCTATGTACCAAATCATGGATCGCTGCTATGACTTCTAGCCAACTTCTGAGCCATTTTCGCTTTATAAAAATAATAATCAAGGCAAATACAATATATATATATATATATATATATATATATATATATATATATATATATATATATATATATATGTATATATATATGTATATATATATATATATATATATATATATATATATATATATATATATATATATATATATGTATATATATATATATGTATATATATATATATATATATATATATATATATATATATATATATATATATATATATATATATATATATATATATATATATGTATATATATATATATATATATATATATATATATATATATATATATATATATATATATATATATATATATATATATATATATATATATATATATATATATATATATATATATATATATATATATATATATATATATATATATATATATTTATTTATTTATTGTTTTGTGTTTAGAATATTTTTCTTTTCTTTCTGAAATTTAATTGACTTATTTAATATTGCATTTAGGTTTATGCGACATCTGTGATGATAAACATAAGAATCAGTATTAAGAATAAAAAAGACTATTCTGCCCGTTAATATTTTTATATCAATAATTATAATAATAAGATATACAGCTATAAATTTTTTTTACAGTAAAATGCAGTTACTGTCTTGGACAATACATTTGATTCTGTTTCATTAAGAAGCAGAACATACACATAAACAGATTACTATTATGAAAAAGCATGAACAGACCATGAAACACAATAATTAATAATTACAGTAACGAGGACTCAGACGCACCGTTTACCCTGACTAATATCGCCTCCGGTATTCCATACACTATAATGGAAGTTTATCCACTCCGTAATGCCTTTTACATATTAACAACTTGCACAGTACAAAAAAATTGTACCTGGTAAAATCTATACAGCTGCATTCGAGTTTTCTATATCAAGCGGAGGATATCTATAAGCCCACACTAAGTCCTGGAAAGAAGTGTTCCTGGAAAGCGATCTGCAATGGCAGATTGCTTCCAGAGCTGAGTACGTAGAAATTAAACATTTAAAAAGTGGAATTTTTACATATAAATACTTTTTCAGTCTACAGTGTTATAAGGTTTCAAAGGACATGATTATTAAAATGTAAAAATGTTGACCACAATGCAGTGCAAGTCGACTCGACTGAATTATGGAACCCATTCATTTATGGAACGGACAACAGTTAAAATGAATGGCCTATAAATATATCAAATGTTATCTCGTCTCTTTCAGGCAATGAATGGCATTTAATATAAATTACTATTTACACAATAATCTTAAGGTGTTACACATGGCACTTAGCAAGGATTACATTATAACTAGAAGTTGGTTATGAAAATTACGAAAGAAAATAAATATCTTCAGGAAATACAAGCCCTGAAATGTATCAAACCGATCTATCAGTATTCCTCTTCAACCATCAAGGATATTTCGCATAATTCTTAATCCCAAGTATAAAAACTGTCATCCTTAAACACTAGAGTCTTATAAACTCTATCTTAAAAACCTTCATGGCAAACAATATGACCGTCATTTTGTCCAAGATTCATTTATGTTTCACAGTGATTTCCCAGGATGACACCTAAACATTGAAGGCTATGAGAAAAGTCCCTCCATACACCTGTAGCATATCAAGAAAACTTTTCTATGGAGTTTATATCATGAGCTCAATAATTCACAAGTCTCGCTATGATTAAAAATCCAAATAATGAAACTTCAGAACCACAAAGCACATCACTGGAAGTTTTTTTCAACTGAACCCAATTCAACCTAATCTGTACCACGTACGAATCAGTAAAAAAGAGGCACAAAGAAACTAACAGAGTGGAGAAGAGCATTGGAAAAGAGACGGCTGAGGATCAACGGGAAGATATCAAAGTTTCAATGAACAAGCGCAGAAAGTGAAAGTCTGTCTACAAGAAGAAACTCTAAACAATGGAGACTTTTTAATTCCTTGGATCACAGGTAGAAAAAGATGGAAGGTTGGACGCAGAAGTATATTATAGAGTGGAGTCAGGGTGGAAACACTGGAAATAGGTATCAGGAGTGCTATGCAATCATAGTATTGCGATTATCTATGGCAAAGTCAACAGGACTGTAGTTAAACCATCCATGATGTATGACGCAGAGACTTCGCTAAGGAAGAGAAGGCATGAAAAAACTTGGATGTCGCGGACATGAGAATGTTACAATAGATGTGTTGTGAAAACAAGTTGGGTAAATCAGGAACGGGAGAATTTGATAAGAGCAGAATAATTATCAAAGAAAATACAAGAAAACTTGTATCATGATAAAGGAAGGTGGCTATGTGATAAAACAAGCAATAAATATGAAATAAAAGGGTGCAGGAAAAAAGGTGGATCGATTATATAAAACAAGATAAAATGGAGAAGATGAACAGAGAATGTTTTTTTTTCCAAAAGAAATGAGTGTAGGACTTTACTTAAGCTTGGTGATCTCGTATGTATCAGACAAATAATAAGCTTAAACATGTCTGTGTCCACTCCCGTTTGAAAGGGGACTAAGGGTGACACAAACTGAACATTAAACAGCGCACTAGTTCACTCGTTAGTCCAAAAGCAACCTACTTAGCATGCAAACAGATGAAACAGTAGCTTAGGGCTTTCAAGTACTTCATATGCCAAGTTTCGTCTCCATCCAGAAATACAAACATTCCGAATGAGTAAACACAGGAGAGGAAAAAAAAATTCTCATTGGAACAAGTGAGGGTCAATGTAGGAAGATTAGGCTATATTGATAGTTTTAACAGGCTGCGGTTGTCTGCCTCACAGTAAAACTTTGCTATTTTACTCTGTGGATGACATAAGCAGGGTGATGGGGAAAATGTGGCATCCCTTCATCCCAAAGGAGATAATAGGAGGGACTGAGGTACATTAGATTCTGGTGAAGTTGTGTGCTTTGATTTGGCCACCCTTTTAGAAAGTGGATTGCGGTTATTGCATATGCATGTAATTATTGCACGTTATTTTTGATAAAGACCTTACAAAAATACTTAATGATCTCCTGAAATGAATATGCATACATAATACACAAGACTGAAATCACAATGAGGAACTAGATCTCAAGAAGGAACTCTTTTGTAGTTGTCGTTCCCTGAGCTGCCTAGCCAAACAGCCCCAAGTCCCAAAGAAGCTGGGTGGTCTGGTTTCAGTTCTTGTTCCGAGCCCCTAAGGAAGTCCACTAGCGATGCAGGACTTCCCCCCATATCTCTTAGGCAGCGTAGGTTGTGTTGGTGGCATATGTGATTGTGTGTAGAGCTGTCTTAATGTCTTTCTGGTTGTTCTCTTATTTTTCCAGCTAGGAGTCTCTTTGACAAATGAAGAGCCACTTCACGGTGTAGGAAAAACTTGTGTTGTTGTTGTGTGTGTTGAGAGATGAGTAATCACCCCGGGTTGATCAAAGCCTCTCCCAGGGTCTCGTGTCCCTTGGGGGACAGAGGTTGCTTTAGTGGTAGTTTGGTTTCTTTTGCTGCTGCTCTTCTGATATGCAGCTTTAGAGGGTAGACCTAACTTTCCCTTGAGCAAACCTACAGGTTTCTCTTCAAATGTATGCGCAGAGGGGGAAGAAGACCTTTGTGTGCAAATAACAAGTGAGAAAAGACCAATAGGGTAAGAAAGCTTTTGCGTCCAAATGAAAAATAAAGGCAAAAAAGACCAAAAGGTCAAGATGACCTTTGTGTGACAAAGCGAGAAAAGAATATTATTTCCTGAGCATAACGACTAATGGAATAACAGAATGGATGTTTGGGTAGTGTAGTTAAAAATATGACAAGATCTGATTCAGTTTCAACCTGGAAATTTTCATTCGTCACCATTTGAATGAAGCTTCAGTAAATACTTTATATTAATAAATCAATTAAAAAATAGCATCTTAAGAACAAATTTAAATGGCTAACACGCCGAGATGAATTAATATTCATGCAAATAATTATTTGTAGACTTAATATCTCTGTCAGTTTTACAATAAGTTATAGTAAGCTGACAGTAATTTTACAGTAAATGTTACAGTAATTTTACAGTTGCTGAATGCCATCACTTTTTTTTTCTTTCTTAAATATCAATGTATCGTCACCTATGAACTTAAATATGTCTGGCTTACAGCCTAAAAACATATAAATATATGGGAGTAATTACAATGTTAATAATGTTAAGGTAATGACGATGAGATGAGTCTCATAATGAAAAAAAATCATTATGAGAAAGATATGGCTTTACTAAACTCCTGTCTTATGATGTAACTTAGCAATGAAATGTTAATAAAATGAAATAAAAATAAAAATCTATAAATTACATAACTGCATTAAAATTATGCAAAAAAATTAAGTAATATTATTGCAAGCAAAAAAAACGGGCGTTTCCATATGCATCTCTTCCAAAAGCGTTAATAATATTAAAACCATTAAAATACTACAGAATTTTATGTAAATAAAAATAGTGTCCATTCACTATCATTCACTATATCCACTGAGCACTTGATTAATATTGTTTTACTATAAGTTTCAGTATCTATTGCACTATTTTTACCATATTTTCTTTTGACAAAGCACCTTTCCACGAGGAACATTAGAATAGAGAAGTCTTGGCTATCTTGCGTAAACTCGTTTCTAGATTTCAAGGTTCTTCAGGCAAATGCTTGACTAGGATATAAATCAATCACTATTTCTTATCGTCCATTCCTTTTCGTCAATTTAATATGCACTAAATATATCCTAAATAAATCCAGAGTTTAACCAAAAAGCAAGTAGTCCGGCGAAACATGGACGCGGAGGCCTAATTTAGGTCTAATTTGAATGCTAATTTGGAAGCGGAGGTCTAATTTCGGTCCAATTTAAATACTAATTTTTATTTTAAATTCATTCTAAGAAGGAAAGTAATATGAAAAGTATAATGTGGTTGAGAAAAGCACGCCAATTATCTCAAGCATTAGACAGTGTTCTGAGAAAGAACACTTTTGGCAAATTCATAAAAAGTCAACGTCAGTGTTACTCAGACAAGCACATTAACCACGTGGTTCACATTAACCACGTGGTTCACTTTGAGCAAAACATATTTGGCGATCCACTGTAATGTTTATTTTGTACAGATGCAGTACATGGGTTGCACACTTAAAACAAATATTTTTTGTATGTATATTTCATTATCTGAGGACATTAATGCCAGGCTATTAAATGGAGCAGCGTTCATTTTGCATCTTCGCCAAGATAGTTGAAGAATATAGTTGCGATGTTCTGCCCAATTATTGTAAAACTGACTCCAATATCAAGTGTAGAATCACTTGAAATTTTTAATTCAATTGGTCTCTGGAGAGATTGTGGCACTTGAAGTTTGTGGATAAGCCTTGGTTTCATCATCTGCCGTTCCAGTATTGTTTGATCATGTCCGAGACTTTCTCACCGATCATGATGACTGGGGCGTTGGTGTTGCCTGAGACCAGTGTGGGTATGATCGAGGCATCTGCTACTCGTAAGCCGGAGATACCATAAACTCTGTAAATAAACAAGAAAATTACCACATCTATTCATCTGCGATAATATAAACAGACAAAAATACTGCTAAACTCAAGATTGAAAACGTCGTCGAATATATATAATGTTCCCCAGCTCAAACGTGTCTGTGTCCGCCCACATTCGAATGGACTCTAATTGTGATATAAAAAAGTGCATGTGTGAATGCATATTTTATTTTACCGATTGTCGACAATATAATGTTAAATTTTATGTTTAATGAAGTAAGTGTTGCAAAGTAGCCAGCAGAGGAAGGTCAATAATGTAATGTCTGGTTTGTACTGTAATAACTCTCGATTGACAACGTTACAGTTGAGGAAAATAGTATCAGGCTAAGATGCTAATCCTGTACCTCTCCAGAATTTAGTTGAAATCGGATATGTAACTGATTTTACA
>JAXCGZ010011524.1:97500-100000 GCA_037179515.1 Halocaridina rubra
ACTACTACTACTACTACTACTACTACTACTACTACTACTACTACTACTACTACTACTACTACTACTACTACTACTACTACTACTACTACTACTACTACTACTACTACTACTACTACTACTACTACTACTACTACTACTACTACTACTACTACTACTACTACTACTACTACTACTACTACTACTACTACTACTAATAAAAATAATAATAATAATAATAATAAAAATAACAATAATAATAACAACAATGGAATGCTTTTACTATTGCTTATTGATGCTTAAATTTTGGCATGTTGCAAAATAGTGCTATCCTCAGAGCTTAAATGAAGCGAGACTAACGCAGTGATGGTTTGTCATATATAATGTAATTTAAGCAATACGATATGTAAACATTGTTTCAAAAATTAAATAAGAATTCAATCCAATTCAGATCACGTAGGCTTACTCATTTCTAGCATAATTTTGTGTTCCTGTTATAATATGAAAAATACAGATGAAAAAAAAAGGTAGATTTTTTTTTACCAGCAATGTAAACTAGTCACCAAATTCTTCACATATTTTCGCAATCTTAGGTCAATTTTTGTTTTTTTGTTTAAGAAATGAAAGAGAGAGAAAAAACTAAAAATAAAATTGTTTTTCCTTTAATTCTTTATCATAATTAAGACTAGCTATTAATATATTAAGACTTATTTGATATTAAATAATTATCAGATGTTTCATTGAATTCTATGACTGGCTTCATATTTGTATATTATATCCTCTAATTGCCTCAGGACAGAATTTAAAGTTGGTCGTAATAACTGTAGTTCTCTAGTGGCTTCTCTGGATATACTCAGTAACCCTGGAAATATGACAGATATTTTTGACCAAAGATGTCGAAGGATCATTCCAAAGCTGTAAACATCCGATTTTGAGGTACTTGGCCTTCCAGCCTTGACCTCCGGAGCCATCCACAGGAACTGGTCACTGGGGAGAATGAAACCCCGTTTCTGGAATGCATAAGTCGCTAGGCCATAGTCAATTATACGGACGCTGTTTGGATCTTCCAGTTCTCCATCGTCGGCAATGACGATGTTATCTGATTTCATATCATTGTGTATAATTCCAGCGTTATGGATTTTCTGCAGTTTGTAGCCGACATTCAGAACCAATTTCAGTTTCTTTAGAGGATCATATCTGTTGGAGTTTAAAATGGCTTCTAAGTTTCTTCTTCCGCAGTATTCCATGAGATATGCTGGAGTAGGTCCTACGGAGGTTCCCAGAAGCTTAGGGGCAGCCTCGCTGTCCTCCAGAAGAGACAGGAACACGCATTCCTGGTGGAAGGCTAGTACGTCCATCTGACGGCATATCTTCAGAGCTGCGAATCCAGAGCCGTGTTTCACCAATGAAACTCTTCCATTACCACCTTCTGCTAAGAACTGGCCATCAACCAGCATTTCCTCAAGTTGTTCTTCGGTGAATTGTATCATCTTCGAGAGAAAATTCCTAAGAAGACTCTATCAATGAAACAATATAAGACACTGGAGATTGAAAATGCTCTTATCAGGGTTTCTAGGGATAACCAGAGTTGATTCTTTTGTCCAAAGAATTCACTGTAGTGTATATGTTATGGACTACAACATTTTCCTTTCAAACGTGGTGCAGTCATAGCATTTTTCTGGGGACTGTTTTAGCGCAGTTATGATAACACTTGACTCGGAAAGTGACCGACCAATGATCGAGCCCATCGCGTGACGTTAGGAAGGGCATCTAGACTTAATTCCCCATCTTCAACTAGTCTGTGTCCACCCCCACAAAGAGGATTCATAATAATATATAAAACTGTGAAGGCTATTTTCTACCTTCTCCTTCTAAATATCTGATAACTGAAAGATATATATATATATATATATATATATATATATATATATATATATATATATATATATATATATATATATATATATATATATATACATATATATATATATATATATATATATATATATATATATATATATATATATATATATATATATATACATATATATATATATATATATATATATATATATATATATATATATATATATATATATATATATATATATATATATATATATATATATATATATATATATATATATATATATATATATATATATATATACATACATACATACATACATATATATATATATATATATATATATATATATATATATATATATATATATATATATATATATATATATATATATACATATATATATATATATATATATATATATATATATATATATATATATATATATATATATATATATATATATATATATATATATATATTCAGATTGGGTTTGGCTAGCAAATTTTTTCTAGGTGCTCTAGCGTTGAATATGAGGTGCTTGACTATACGATGCCGAATTCTCTCTCTCTCTCTCTCTCTCTCTCTCTCTCTCTCTCTCTCTCTCTCTCTCTCTCTCTCTCTGCCTGCCTGCCTGCCTGCCTGCCTGCCTGCCTA